>LZPO01066349.1:299114-318030 GCA_001675575.1 Neotoma lepida | reverse complement strand
TCAGTCAGTGTGGTTAGCGGGTCCTCAGGACTGTAGTCAGTCAGTGTGGTTAGCGGGTCCTCAGGACTCTAGTCAGTCAGTGTGGTCTATGATGCCCCAAACGGGGTGGGGTCTTCATGTGGAAACCGGCCCCTGCCCCTCCCTCTGGACCATGGTGATGGACATCATCCCACGGGGGTCTGTTTCTGAGGTTTCCAGAAAGGAGGGGACAGATGGGTTTTTTGGTCAATATGGACGTCAGGGTCTCAGAAGCCAAAGGTGAAGCACACAGGCTGAGAGTCAAGCTAGTTTGTATATTTTCAGGGTCCTATACGAAAGTTGAGAGTGATGGTGGGAATAAGCCGCCTCAGGCTTTGGCAGGGATGGCATCCACATCCAGGAACGTGGGGACTTGGAGCCATATTCTGAGGTTCCTGAAGCGAGACAGCCAGGCCGTTCTTCCTGCATAGGGGACCTAGGGGGGCTGAGAGCCATTTTGGGAGGTTCCTGGAACAGAGACCTTCACGCCCAGATTTCCACATCCAGGTACTGAGGGTGGGGGGGCGGGTGGCTCAGAGCCATTTTCTGTGGAAAGGTGTTGGCAAGAACTTGCTACAGGCATCAGGGAACTGGGAGTTTGGAGCCATTTTCTGAAATGCCTAGAAGGCCAAAGTGTGCTTCTTGTATCCAGGGCCTTCGGATGTTCGAAGCCATTTTGTGATGTTCCTGGAAGGGAGACAGTCAGGCATGGTGTGCCACATCTGGGCACTTTGGGGGCTCAAGTCCTAATCTGTGGTGCCTGGGAGTCGGTTACACCTCTCCTCCGGCTTCCAGGAATAGGGGGCTTGGAGCCATTTTGTGACCTGACTGGAAGAGTGACAGCCATGCTGCGCATCTTCTGAGTGGAGGTGAGCAGTTTCTGGGTTGTCAAAGGCCCCTTTCAGAATAGAAAGTTTTCAAATACCCCAACGTTGACACTTTGCTTTCGTTTCACCTTCTAGTTGGCCTGAGCCTCTTGCTAGGAGCCAGTTTAAGAGTATCCCAGGCAGAGGCTCCTGTCAACTCGACGGTGAGGGTCACTCAGTTGCTAGAGTCGACAGAGAGTGAGTTAGAGACACTCCAGAGAGTGTCTTCCCACAGTGTTTCCGCCGTTTCCCTGTAGTGAGCACTGCACCAAATGGGGACCCAGATGCCATATTCAGCACTCAACTAAGTCAGTCACTGTAGACAAAGACAAAGGAACAATGTTTTTCTTTTCTTTCTTTGGGTTTTTGTTTTGTTTTGTTTTTTGTTTGACACAAGATTTCTTTATGTAACAGTTGGCTGTCCTGGAATTTGCTTTGTAAACCAGGCTGGCCTCAAACTCAGTGAGATCTGCCAGCCTCTGCCTGCCTATTGCTGGGATTAAAGTCTTGTACCACCACCACTCTGCTCAAAGGAGAGACTGTTAAGGGGTCAGGTTACAGCTGACAGTGGCTTTGCATTCAGCATGTATATGGAACCCTAGTGGACTTATAGGACAGAAGCGCCACTCTGTCTAGAAGGTACCCAAATGGTATTTCCACTGTGGTGTACTTGGAGGAATTAACTTGTTTCCGCCTCCATCACCTAGTATGCACTGTGCCTTTACTTCAGACTGTAGTTTGTGAAGGAGGAGGGGCATTTATCCTGGATGTTAGACCTCAGATTTGTAGTGGTAAGGATCCAGGGCCACCAAGGAGGAAACAATAAGACCTCTGATACAAGACATGCAAAAGCAGCCCTTGCCGTCAGCGCAGACTAGTTATGGGGGTCAGCTGTGGACCAAAGGTGTCACCTCTGACTTAGGGTTGAGGTGATAAGTGGGGGCTCAGAGGTGGCTTGGACCTGAACGATGGATCTGAGAGAGTCAGGAAGGGTGTTGTGAGTAATGGAGAGGAAGGAGAGCTTCAGAATGTGTGAGGAAATACAGGGACCTGCCCCCTTTGCCAGTCTTGAGAAGCCCGGGCCCTGACATACCCAGAGTCGATACATCTTTGCTTCTGTCTCTTCTCTCAGGAAGGTGAGCCTGTACACCGTGGGGTACCACCACAGCCCAGAGCGGGGCAGGCATGCTTGCCAGAGGAGGTATATCCATTTTCCATCAGGAATCCAGGTGAGCCCTCATGGTCAGAAACGAACATGCAAAGAGGGTCCCGTTCCCCAAACAGAAGACTGCATAAAGCATGTATGCCCCTGTTCTGCTGCCTGGGGAGCCCTGAGTTGGGGGCTGCCGTGCCTGGCTTCCTTGGGCTGCATGACTTGGGTTGAGACCTCTTCCGGGAGTGATGACCTTGTTCCTAGGGTTGATAGCAGATCAGCAGTGGCAGCCACGTCTGGAGAGCGGAGGGATTCATTCTGCAGGGTGTGGACCTCCCCTGAGGACTGAATCTGTAGCAAAGAGCAAAAGGATTGCTCAGTCTGGGTATGACCCAGAGTCAGTGCTCAGGGACACCGAGGGCTTTACTTACTTCAGCTACCCCAGGAAAGCATGTGAGAGTCTTTGTGGAGATGGGGCCTGCTGGGATGCAGGGGTCTCCAGAAGGAGGGCCAAGATGCACTTCAAGTGGACTTAGGGAACTCCTATCTCAGCATAGATGAGCCCAGGACAGGTGGCTATCACTGCAGTTCCCCCACAGGGATTGATGGGGTGTGTCACTGGCTCCTTTCTCCTGAGAGGTTACAGGGCCGCCAGGTGGGGAACTTCGCCAGAGTGGGAGACCTTGTCTGAGCACAGTTCTTGGTTAAGTGGGCACCTGGGAAGTTCCAGGAAAGGACCTCAGTGGGTGAGTGAAGGAGACTCCACTCCAGAGCACAGACAGCTGCCCCACAAAAGACTTCCCTGAAGCACTGTCTCACAAACAGCCCAGGGTAGGGCTGCAGGTCTGAGTCCCCTGCCCTGGTTCCAAGCAATAGTCTAAGGGAACTGAAGGGCCTGCTAAGAGCACCTTGGCCTGGGTCATCAGAGGGAGGCTGGGGTCTGTGAGGACTCCTGGTGAGAGTTGAGAGAGTCCCATCAGCCAAATGCAGAGACCTGTCTATCTACCTGCCTTCCTGAGGGTTGTGGGAAAACGGAGGCACTTTGGGTGGATTCCTTCCCCTCTCCTATTCTTCTTTCTTTCTCACAGAAATAGCCTCTTGCCTTAAAGACCTTGGACCCAGGGGTCCCAGGGAAGCTCCTTGAACTAGCCCTTCATCAAGGTGAGAATCGGGCTGCTGTCCTGTTCTAGCCCAAATGAACCACACTGAATTGAGCTAGCTGTTTCAGTTCCCCCCTGAATGGGTGCCAGGAGGTGTGAGGTACCCTCCCTGTCTTCTGGAACCTCTCAGAGACACAGAAACTTGTTCTGAGACTTCACCTCACACAAGAAGAGGCATACACCCGGGGAGCCAGGCCTCCCCTTCTTTGAGCCTCACAGAGGCACATNCATACCAGAGTCCTTTGGCTGCAGAGCACTCCCCAAGCAAAATCTTGTGACAGGCGCTTTTTGAGAGCTGCCCAAGAATAGCTGTCAGAGTCCACTCACCCTCTCCCTTTCTCCCCCAGGCCTGTGAGTCTTCATCTCTGTGACCTGCACCGTGTCCTGCCTGTGTTCCCAAGGACACTCAGCATGGATCCTACTGAGAACAGCCAGAGCATCAACCTCCCTGACAGCCCTCAGTCCCAAAGGGAGGCAAGGAGCCTGGAGGGTGCCCAGGTCCCCATAGCTGAGGCGGGGGAGGCAGAGGCCACTGCCACCACCTCCGGGGCTGCCTCTGTTGGAAGAATGCTCAGTTCTCCCCAGAATGCTCAGAGAGCTTCCTCTCCTCCCACTGCCATGGGCTCCATTGCAGGGGCACCATCTGCTGAGGCCTCTCGAAACCCATTAAGGAGAATGGCCAACCCAGTGTTCCTCCCACAGGATACGCTGAATAGAAAAGTCCTTAGTTTGGTGCGGTTCCTGCTCCTCAAGTATCGAATGAACCAGGTGGCAACTAAGGCAGAAATACTGGGTAGGATCACTAGCGAGTATGAGGTGTTCTACTGTGTGATCTTTACTAAGGCTGCTGATTGCATGTGGCTGTTGTTTGGCATTGACGTTATGGAAGTGGACCCCGATGTCCATTCCTACTCTCTTGTCACTGCACTGGGGATCACCTATGATGGGATGCAGCATGGTGTTCCAGGCATACCAAAGACAGGCCTGGTAATAATCATGCTGTGCATCATCTTCATACAGGACAATTGTGTCAGTGAGCGAGTGATTTGGCATCTTTTGAATGTCATGGGGCTGTATGCAGGGAGAGATCATTTCATCTACGGGGAGCCCAGGAGACTCATCAGTGAGCATTTTGTGCAAGAAGGGTACCTGGAGTACAGGCAGGTGCCAGACAGCGATCCTCCTAGCCATGAGTTCCTGTGGGGCCCAAGGGCCCATGCCGAAACCACCAAGATGAAAGTCTTGATGTTTTTTGCCAGTGTAGTTAGGCAGGATCCCAGATCCTACCCGTTCAGGTATGCAGAGGCTTTGATAGACGAGCTGCAGAGGATCTAGGTCAGAATCGCCCAACAAATGATACCACTGCCCTGATCACCACATATTCTAGCGCACTGGCAGTTTCCACCCAACATCAGGTCAGGCAGAGTCGGAGATCTAAGGACTGTACCCTCATTGGAGTGCTGGTGGGAGGAGGGTGTCAATCATTTCTTTCTTCCTGTTCTCATTGGGTGACATGGGCATTCTTGGTATTTCAAAATGTTGCTACTTTTACTACAAGGTTCATTAGCTGGAGATGTTTTCAGTTTACAAATGGAATTAGTAAAGCATGTATTGTTTATGCAGATTAGGAGAATTTTTATCATTTTGTAAACAGTTGAGAATGACTTATATCTTATTCGTGATATGTCTCAAAATACAGTGGCATTCTAATTGGAATTGTCATTTTCAGGAAAATAAATTATTTTTGATTGTCTTACTAGTTTTAGTCTCCTGTTCTGGTTAACTAGTGAAAATGAAAGCTAAAGTAAAGTGCACGTAATCTCTTCCCCAAACCTTCACTGAGCGAGCACCTGCTCTGTGAAAGCACCTGTGTCAGCAGTGAGATGTAAGAAAAGGCTTATCCATCCTTTTCCGTGAAAGGTCAAGTTCAACAGCAACAACCCTGTCAGGAAGAAAGTGAGAATTCTCTTTAGATCACAAATGTAAGTACAGGAAGTCTGCAGGGAGATCCCCTAGGGTGAGCATTTCCATGTCAGTGGTGTAAGCCAAGACAGTTATGGGTCTCAGAAATAATTAGCCAGGGCCAGACCTTTGGGAGGTGTGAATGACTTAAGGCTGAGAGAAGGGAAAACTGCTCTGAGCTGTCACTGTTGCTNGTGGACTTGGCATGGAGGACTCAAGCTGGGGTGTCATTGAGTGACTGGACACTTGGATAACACAACACATACAACTAGGAGGGTTGTATCCTCATCACCTCAAAACACAAAACCAAAATGTACAGAGAGGAATCATTGTCCTGGTGCTAAGAGTTACAGATGAACACAGCACATGTAGGGCATGGTTTACCCCCACCCTCGGCAAGGGATTCCTGATCCTTGTGGTAGAATTACGGGAGTGTTGTGGGAGCCCACAAAGGTGTCCTAGTTAGATCTGAGCTTGCCTTATAAAGCAGGGCCACATTAGGGGATGGCTTGACCACGTGCATGGTCACCCGATGTCCGGGATGGTCTACACTTGGCTGTGCTGGGGGGAGGTCTTTTGCTCCACCCCTTGGCATTCCTTTAAAAGCCCTTTAGTAGAGACAGAAGGGACTGGTGGGTTTTGACCCAGGCCCTCCTGAGGCTATCCTATGTTTCCAACTGTCTCTCTCTCTCTCCTCTATATTTCTATCTACATATTCCTCATGTCTCCTGCTCAAGAGTACCCTGGAGGAGGGGGAGAAGGAGCTGGTCTCCCTCAAATGGTGCCCAAACATGGACAAACAAGGGATTTGGCAAAAGCTTGGGGAGAAAGCTCCACGGGAAGCAGTTGGACCAGTCCGGTTTTGTAGTGAAAGTGAAGGCAGGGGTTTTTATTCTCAGGAGGAAGAATGAGGGGCTGAAATACACACGAGTAAGGCTGCAGCATAGATTTCTCTCTATCTAGGTTTCTTTCTTTTTCTCTCTCTTAAAATTCTATCTATGAAAAATAAGGAAGTTAGAGTATAGTAATATAGTGTAGAAAAAACTTGGAAAAATTTAGGATTGAGATAAGTAACGAGGTGGGGGAACTATGTCCTTAATTTTCTCACTATGAGACTGGGAACACAAACTGGGAAAAATCAGAGGAGATATCTATCAAAGAAGAGCTTAATGGGGGGAAAGAGATTCCTGTGGGAAGCTTTTGGTCCCGATGAGCATGGCAGAGGAAACAATTTTTCCTGAGGCGAATGTGGATGAAATAAAACTTTTCACTCTACTGGTGCTGCCACTGTATGGAAACATTGTACCATTGGATTAGTTTAGAGAACAGAAGTCTTGGGAAACCTTGGTGGTCTTTCTCAAAAACCGAAAGCTTTCTTGGGAAAAATTTAATCTCTCTCTGAAAAAAAAAAAACTAAGAGCCTTTCAGACCTTACTTTCTCAGATTTCTCTTTCTGTAAGGGCAAAATTAGATTCACCTGGAAAAGTATGGGAACTCACCTGTGATTCACTAAGAAAAAAACGAAAAGACCTTTTGGAACTAGACAAATCCTCTCTGCTAAGCCCTGTCTCTCTAAGCTAGAGAAAAACAGCAGCCTTAGTTCCCTGAGGCAAGGGCCTGTCGAGAGAGTGCAGGCAGAAAATGGAGCAGATACAGAGTCTCCCCCACCCCTCACCTCCCACCCCCCACGCCCCAAAGATGCAGGACTTGGGGAAAGCTGCTAGCATAAAAAGCAGGGTCTAAGTTTCAAGCAGCAGCTGCAATGGCAGCATGGGGAAAGCTGAGGCAGATTCTGGGAGAGAAGCCCCTACTGTTGGAGTTCCTGGCCACTGCCCCAGCTAAGTGACCTCACATGTGCAGTTCACCTATGTGCAAAGGGAACCCTGCCTCTTCCTCCCCTCTCTTCCTCTCTCCGCACACACCTGCGCTCTCTCTCTTGCTCTCTCTCTCTCTCTCTCTCTCTCTCTTCCTCTCTCTCTCGCTCTCTCTCCCCCTCTCCCTCTCTCTCTCCCTTTTAATAAAGCTCTGGTACTTGGTTTTGTCGTGCCTCGTGACCTTTTCTCGAACGGTACTAATAGCTAACATTGGTGCTGAGACAAGACAGGCTCTCCTGGCCGTACAAGGGACCCTGTGCCGAGGTTCTGCTCTACCCACAGCTGCTGCTCTTTTCATTTGCCCAGCCACCGAACAGCTCTGTGCACACACACCGGTTGTGCCAGGGGTGAGTTTTCCTTTCCCAACTCCTTGCCACTTCCTACGACTGTAGTTTGAGTTATATTTCTTGTTGTTGGACCCGATGTGTCCTCAGGCTGCTTAGGGCCCACAGGTTTCACTGACCCGAAGGGGTGGTAAATTCTGTAAGTCTCCCAGGGAGTCTGCCTGTGCCAGCCAAAAGGCCCGCANCCCTCGCTTGACTAAGCGTTTGGTGGCTTGCACCTGTTTATAGACCCGTTTCTGGTCCTGGGGATGCCTGGGACCTTGCCTCATGTCAGGGTCCTTGGCCTTTTGGGTCATTGTGTTTTCTTTTCTTTTTACTTTATATACCTTGGCTTTGCGTNCGGGACCTTGCCTTGGTTCATTGTGTTTTTTTATTTCTCTCTCTCAGCTGCAGTCATGGGACATAAGGCTTCTTCCTCCCACCCTTCCTCTGAAAAATATGGCTGCTTAACAGCTGCTTGGACCCCGATATTTCACGGGAATTACCTAACTTCTACAGCGAACGGGCAAATAAAAAGAGTTACCTTATCTCCAAGCTTTCTACCTAACCACTAAACCCTTCCTTTCTGGGTCTTTCTCTTCTGCCCACATGTAAGCTAACCCTGGGGAATCTCCGACTCCAAAGAACTTCTGCCTATCTGCCTTCCGCTCTGCTCTCTGGTACTGGGCGGGCTCTATGGTATCAGGCTGGCTGCTCCTGCCCAACTCTAACTTCGGCCTATCTGTTCGACTCCGTTCTCCGGTACTGGGCGAGCTCTCCAGAAACTCTAATTTCCACCTATCTGTTCTGCTCCGCTCTTCAGTACTGGCTGTACTGGGTGGGCTGTGTGGTATCAGGTGAGCTGCTTCTGCCCAACTCTGGCTCTCTTACCTTAACTCCTCCCACTCTCTTCCTCTCACTCTCAAGCTGCCCTAAGAAATGGAGAGATCTGGAAGCAGGCTAAGATGCATGCAAATGGTTTTCACCAAACCAATCCTGCCCACCCACCCCAGGCTGAGGCAGTTTCCAATTAGGACCCACATTGGGATTAAAATAACCCAGATGGCTCTATAGCCAGAGATCAGTTTACTCACTGCCTCCTGGTGAGTCTTCCTAAGGCTGTCCTCAAACCAGTAAACTATACGTAATAAAATCCGCCCCATGTCTCCCAGAGCTTCCCGGCATCAGGGCTAACTTAACCATCTGGAGAGAGTGCCACTCTCACATCCATAGGCAGAGTCTCAGCCATGGCATTCAAGGTACCAGTCCTGGAGGAGTCTTGGGTCTACCTCTCCTTCTCATTTCCCTATTGTCGGGGTAGGGGGACAGCCTTACCCACCTCACCAGACCCCACCACTTAACTATATTTTCAGGGGTATCCCTCTTACCCACACATTTTCAGTTGTGTCAACCTGCCCTGTGCACCCAATGGGAAGAGATTTTCTAGCCAAGATAGGAGCTCTATTTCATTTGCTCCCCCCATATGCCTTATTCCAGACCTGTCAGCAGGGCCTCTTCTCCTCCTCATACACAGTGTGTCACAGACAGGACCCTGCTCTCTCAAGTTCTAGAGGACCAATTCCACAAGATCGAGGTACCAACCCACAAGCTTTTCTTTTCTGGTTCCCTCTCCTAATTAACTACTCAGTTAATTGTTACAGGGCCCACCATAGAGCTGAAGGATGAGAGCTATCAAGTATACATCCAGGCAATAAGGAACAGTAATAATCCAAAGGTATTTACATCACAGACCAAAAAGGGTCTGGGCTGCTTCTTAATATGTTTAAAAATCTCTTTAAGCTCAAGAAACCAGCTTGAATTCATCTGGACAAAATGGATCTGCTTCAGAAGTAAGGATAACCCAAAACTTTACTGGTCCCAGGATCCCCTCCCTTACCCTGGGACCACCTCCCCAAGGTAAAAACTTTTTTTCTGAGCTCTTCTCTGCCTCACTAGCACCCTCCCAGATGACAGCTGGATGGCTCCAGGGCTGCAGATGACCGGAGCCCCAAACCAAGACAGCCAGATAGCTCCAGGGTGGCAGACGACAGCCCACCATCACAGGACACCTGAATACCTCAGAACCCCTCTTCTACCCCGCCCCAGAGTCAACACCCACAAAGTCAGCTGGAAGCAGTTCTTGGGAGACACAGCACCCCCACTCCTGTTCACCTGCCTTTTTTTATAATAAGCAAAAAGTCTGAAATGTTGGAGTTCCTGGCCACTCCCCCAGCTAAGTGACCTCACATTCGCAATTCGCCCATGTGCAAAGGGAACCCCGCCTCCTCCTCCTCTCTCTTCCTCTCTCTTCCTCTCTATGCGTGCACCCACTCTCTCTCACGTGTCTCTCTCTCTCACTCTCTCTCACCTCTCTCTCTCTCTCTCTCTCTCTCTCTCTCCTCTCTCTCTCCCTTTTAATAAAGCTCTGATACTGGGTTTTGTCATGCCTCATGACGTTTTCTCATATGGTAACCGCAGCGCTGCAACTGCGAACTAACACATACCACAAGACAAAGATCTATCCAGGAAAAAAAGGCTCTATGAAAGGGCTGTAAAAAAGCTTTATCTTAAGTACTTTCATTTTCTTTCACTGACTCAGTAAATGTGGTGGAGCAATCCCTGAGGGGTTTTGAATGCACAGGAAAGGGCAGACACAACCGCTCCAGGGGGAAAGTGTCAGGTGAAGGAAAAATCACCTAGCAATGCCAGCTCAGGAAGAACAGAAATCTCCAGATCTCCTGTGAAAAAACACAAAAATTTTGACTCAAACATCTCTCATTGAAAAAAGCAAAAGCAGGAAAACAAACTGTAAAGAAAACCAGAAGTTTGCTCCCGGACCAGAGAGGCATTATTGGAAAGGTAGTTTATAGTAGTGTGCCTATATAGAGAAAGGCAGCTTGGGAAATGTAGTAATAGCATGGAACTATAGAAAAAGGCAGTCTGGGAAACCTCGTTTTCAGATAAAAATAGTGTTAACTGCCCGAAAAAACTGTTTTTCAGCTGAAAGTGAAGTTTCTTTCCTAAGCACTGCTAGAAAGCTTGGCTTTACCTCCCCCAAAACAAGAAACAGGTGATCGATCAAAAGCTCGTCTCAGGAGACATTTAAAATGTCTAGAACTCCTAGGCAGGGCCTCTTCTGCCTCGATAGTCAGGAGAGACAGAGCTGACTGCCGAGATAACTTTCAATACTTATAATGAGTATTAGCATTATGCATGCATGTTAAGTGTACCACAGGTGACCCTGGTGTCCCCAGAGGACAGAAGAGAATGCCATATTTCATGGAACCAGAGTTACAGATGGTTTCAAGTCTCCATGTGAGTGCTAGAAACTGAACCTTTGTCCTCTGCAAAGAGCAGCAAGTGCCTAGTCAAAGCTCTAGCCCCAGACAAGTTTAAGTAAAAAAAAAATCATTTGTCTATGTATACATGAGTGGGAGGGTGAACGCATGCACGCCTCAGTGCTGGCAGGGATGCCAGAGGACATACGTGCTGTTGGTTCTTCCTTCCACCATGTGGTGGCAGGATCTCTCTTGTTTCTGCTGCTGCTGGCTGGCCTGTGAGATTCTGGCCCATCCTGCCTCTCCTCCCATCTCACCAAAGCAGTGCTAGGATTACAGGGGCACCCTGCTGCATCCTACTATGTATGCAGGTTGCAGGGAAGTAAATGAGATCCTCAGGCATTAACAGCTACCACTTTTATCATCTGATCCACCTCGCTAACCATAAGATCGCATTTTAGCTCAGTTATCTTTGGTGCAGTTGCAGCCCAGATTTGGAACATGTGTCCAATGAGTGGGAGGATTTAGTGAAGTTTATTCATGAAATATCATTCTGGCTCCTTAACTATGCTGTGTCCCACCTTTCACTATAGTTCTCCTCACTCAAGACTCTTGTACCCAGGGTTTTTACATGCAAGACACATATTCCAGCCATGCTGATGGGCAGCCCATTAACCAGGTGAGGAATACTGAGGCTCCCAGCATTGGGAATGTCCCTGATTCCTGCCTAACAAATGGCAGGCCTGAGAGGAGGCCAGGAGTCTGCATGCACCTGTAACCCATGCAGTTCTCACCCTTACCAGACCAAGGCCATAACTCTGACAAAGACGGGGCTCTTCCTGGACCTTCAAATGTCTTATATGTTGTTATCATCAGCACAGCCTCTGTACCTGAATCTACTACAGTTCCAGCTACTGACTGAGGCTCCTCAATCACTGCCTCACAGCTCAGGCCGAGGCCTGGCAGTGAAACAACATTTAGTGCCTAACGTAGGGGCTCGTGTATCCAAGCACAGGGCCGGAGAAAGCTGAGTAAAATTCCAGACATGGAGCCGGACACAGCTTCTTAGCAACCACAGTCTCTCAGGCATGAGGCTCGGCTCTCCTGGAAGGGCAAACAGCAGCTGCAGCCCAGAATCAGTGGGGTAGCCTGCTGGACAGACCTGAGGGGGCTGGAGCCAGCCACTAGCACCATGTGCTAAGCAGAGCCACAGAAGGAGACTGCAGATGCACAGAAGGGCAAAAGGAACATTTTCCTGGAGGCACGGTGGGAAAATGCCTCAGTCTCTCCGGCAGGCTTGTGAATGTTCACTGCGTGTGACCACCCCTTCCTGTCAGGTTGGTCACTGTGTGTGGCCTGTCCCTTTAAGGCTTGGCTCACATGGTCAGAGACCGGCTGCAGGCAAGCAGAAAGCCAGATCCAGACCGAGAAAACCTCTGAACAGGTATAGTATGCTTGAAAATGTGCTTAGGTGCTGAAGAAAGAAAAGAAAACGGGTATAGACAGTCATAGGAAAAAATAATTTGAAAATAATAAAGTAAAGTAAGATAAAAAGAATAAGCCGTGTTAGGATGGGAAACACCAATAACACAGGGCATTTGAACCCTATATAGTGCTTTATTAACTTAAAAAAATTTAAATGCTAGTGAGCAAAAAACAGCAGCTGCTGAGAAGCATTGGATTATGGGGGGAAAAAACTGCTGAATTAAAACAGCCTATGTATTTTAAGGATGTCTTAACTTCAGAATGGAAGTCAGGACATGTGTTGCATTGGGGAGAAGTTACTAACGCCTTTGTTTCCTTAGGAAACAAAAAAACTATGAATTCCTTCAATATCGATAAAGATCAGAGGCCTCCTGAAAATCTTGACTACAGACATGAAGAAAGAAATCAAGAAAAACTGTAAGACAAGTGACATGTATGCTGATTCCTCTACATGGGAACAGCTCTGAGACTGGATGAAACATGATAAATCTTGTTGGCTACAGAGTCCTCATGACTTACTGTTACATGCCATCCTTTCATATGGCATGGATAGAGGTTTGGTTATACAGTCCAAACAAACTTAAAAGCTTGACAGATGTCTTTTACCTCCTCAAACATGAAACTTCATCTTTAACTGACTTGTGCACACTGCACATTCCATACTTGTGTTAAGGCAGATTTGTATGTTACCTTTTAAAGTTTGTATGTTTTCAAAACAAAAGGACAGGGATTTGAACACTGTTATCTAACCTGTAAAAGCTGTAAGAAACTGTAGGTCGGGGCTGGACTTTTTTTTTTTTTTTTTAACAAAGCCTTAGCTTGAGTCCAAGCCCCCATGAATAAAGCTGAGTTCTCCCACTCTCTGAGTGCCTGCTTGGTTCATTGTGGGTCAGTATTTCTGAAACAAAGTCAGCCGCTGTAAAGGGGGTTATGGTTTACAATTCTTATTCCCTTGTACATTCAATGACTCCTCAGAATAGGATGTAAGCTGAGGAGCTCACAGTGGCTACAGGTTGTAACTGCATCTACATCAATCAAACGGGTAATGACACTTCAAAGACTGGCTTTCACAATCTCTTTCTTCCCTACCAATCCCTTCCTACCAAGGGACTAAACCCTTTGTGTGAGTGGTCAGCCGAGTTCATAAGATAGTGCTGTGGGTCTGGCGGTGGTGGCACACGCCTTTGATCCCAGCACTTGGAAGGCAGAGGCAGGAGGATCTCTGTGAGTGTGAGGCCAGCCTGGGCTACAGAGCTAGTTCTAGGACAGCCAAGGCTACACCAGGCAACCCTGTCTCAGAAAAAAAAAAAGATAGTGCTATGGCCTTGGTGACAAATATCTTCCAGCAGTCCATTGTAAGAAGTCCTTATTTTTTATTTGATTAAATGTGTCCTTTGACAATTTCATAGGTGTATATAATACATTATGCTCATGCTCATTCCCCACATACACTCTCTTATCCCCCTCCCACCTCTGTCACCCCCCTCTTCTTCCTACAGGGCCCTTTCCCACATCCATGCCCTTTTGTTTTGTTTTGTGACCTAATGGTCATAACCAGGACCCTCTATGTGGTTGCAGGTTTGGAAATAATCCAATGGGGTCTGGAGGTCTCAGTGATTGACATACAATTGAAAGCAACGACTGCCCCTCCAACAGGATACATCAGTTGCCAATAGCTCATCAGGGAGCAGTAGAGCCCTGTGCTGGCTAGTTTTAAGTCAACTTGACACAAGTTACAGTCATCTGAGAGGAGGGAACCTCAACTGAGAAAATGCCTCCATAAGGTCTGGCTACAGGCAAGCCTGTAGGACATTTTCTTAATTAGTGACTGATGGGGGAGGGCCCAGCCCATTGTGAGTGATGCCATCCCTGGGCTGGTGCTCCTGGGTTCTATGAGAAAACAGGCTGAGCAAGCCCTGGGGACCAAGCTAGCAAGCAGCACTCCTCCATCTCCTCTGCACCAGCCCCTCCCTCCAGGTTCCTGCCCTCAGGTTCCTGCCTGTTTTGAGTTTCTGTCCTGATTTCTTTCAGTGACGCACAGTGACATGGAAGTGCTAAGCCAAATAAACCCTTTCTGTCCTGAGTTGATTTTGGTCATGGTGAGTCATCACAGCAATAGCAACCCTAACCATGACAGACATTGGTACCAGGAGTGGGGTACAGCCGTGACAGACCTGACCATGTTGATTTGGGGATGATTGTGGAAGGACTTGGGAACTTTTGCCATTGAGTATTCTAAGCATGGTGAGCTGTTTTGTGGGGGCTTGCAAGTAAGAATGTTAAGAGAAATGCAGAGGATGGAAGCCTGGCTTGTGAGGTTCCAGAGAGAAGTCAGAGGGTCACATCAATGCTCTATTGGGGACATTGCATATTTTGACTTAAGAATCTGTGGCTCTGGTTAGCTGGTGCAGAAGAATTGGCTGTGATTAACAAGAGACAAGATGCACTAAAACAAAACATTTGCTATGCTGGGATAGTCATTTCTGGTCAGCTGGAACTGAGAAATTAGTGGGTATTAGGAAGAGACCAGCGTCATTGAGGTGAAATCTTGTGGGAAGTATTTCCTCAGAGTTAGCACACAGAAGCTGGGTTCCAGAGGCAGCCAAGGCTGTACCTTGTGCTGGCAGCTGAACTTGGTAGTGTAAGAGTCACCCAGGTGGTACTGGATTTGAAGGCATGAAAGGGTGGGTCATGGAGAATCCAGCTGGAGCTTGGTACTGTGTGGCAGGCCTGGAATTCCTAAAGAGAGCCTGGGAGAGGCTACTATTGGTGAAAGTGCAGCCCAGTTGTAGCAAGAGACTCCAGTATTTTGGTGATACCAGTACCATGGGATGACCACCAAGAGTAGCAGCAGCTGTGGAGTGGGGCCAGCCAGAGCCTAGGAGACAAGAGCCAGAGAAGTGACCCAAGCCTTTTGGAGGAGCCCATAAGATCACTGTGTGGATCCCAAACATTGGACACTGGATTATTATCACAGTTGGAGTTTGGTTTTACTTTGTTCGGATTGTGACTGTGCCCTGGTTCTCCCCTCCTGACGTAAGGAAGCTGTCCTGGTTATTCTTATGCCAACTTGACACACACACTAGAGTTATCTGAAAGGAGGTAACCTCAACTGAGGAGACGCCTCCATAGGACCAGTCCGTAAGGCATTTTCTTAGTTAGTGATTGATGGGGGAGGGCCCAGCCCATTGTGGACAGTGCCATCCCTGGTCTGGTGCTCCTGGATGATATAAGAAAGTAGGTTGAGTGATCCAGGGGAAGCAAGCCAGTAAACAAGACCTCTCTTTAGTCAGAAGTTTCTGTGTTCTGCCATGCCTGTTTCCAAATAACAAGCAGCCGCTTCTCAAATAACTAACTCAGAGACATACTATAAATTACAAATGCTTGGCCGATAGCTCAGGCTTGTTACTACCTAACTCTTACATTTTAAATTAACCCATGTTTCTTATCCATGCTTTGCCATGCGGCTCATGGCTTGTTACCGCATTTTCTATACATCCTGCTTCCTCGGTGGCTGGCAGCCATCTCCCTTCTTCTTCCCATCATTCTCCTAGTTTAGTTGTCTGGCCTATAATTCCTGCCTGGTTACCAGCCAATTAGCTTTTTATTAAACCAGTTTCAAGTGACAAATCTTCACAGTGTACAAAATGATTATTCCACATCACCCCTCCATGGTCTCTGCATAAGCTCCAGCCTCCAGGATCCGACCCTGTTTGGGTTCCTGTCTTGATTTAAGCCAAATAAACCTTTTCCTCCCCAAGTTGCTCTTTTTCATGCTATTTCATCACAGCAATAGTAACCCTAAGGAAGACAAGCTCCATGAACCCCTCCCCAATTCAAGGTTAGCTACTGACAGCCCTAGTCTCACACAGGCCCAGTGCAGACAACCAACCACAGCTGCTGTGAGATCTTGTTTGCAATTGCTGTGTCACAAGCTGAAGACAGCATTTCACATCACCATCTGGCTCTGACATTTCTCTGCTCCCTCTTCCTCAATGTCCCCACCTCCTTCCCCAGAGATTTAGGTGGGATGGTATAAATATCCTGTTTAGGGCTGAGCACTCAACCATTATCTATTCTGGGCAGCTCGAGGAGCTGTGAATCTCTATCTTCAGTGACATTCAATGCAAAGAGAAGCTTCTCTGATTAAGGATGGTAAGAGTAGTATTTGTCTATGGGTACAAACATAAATATTTAGATTGAAATTTGGTGCAGTCCTCATATTTTTAAAGCATGAGGATTTTAAAGAGAGAGATTGTGGGACCTCAGCCCACTGTGTCTCTTTTCCTTCCTGCTTTGAACTGTGAGCAGTTAGTTCTGTCTGGATGTGTCACCCTCACCAGAGGACCCCAAACATGGGAGCTAAATACAATTATTGCACTGAGACACTGTCTCAGGCATTTCCTTACAGGAACAATAAGTGGAGTAGTTCAGATAGTAAGGTCAAGACAAAATATCATTCTCAGTCTTAAGAATATTTGTGTGTATGCATCCACACAAGCCTGCATGGGGATTTGTGCATGTTTGTGTGCATTGTGCATGTGTGTGTGTGTGTGTGTGTGTGTGTGTGTGTGTGTGTCTGAAGAAATATAACCCAAGAAAAATTGGTTATCAACTTGATGGTGGTTGGGCTGGAAGGGGTTAGAGGGAGAGATACTGAGAACAGCTAGAGGGAGGAGAGAGATGAGGTAATCCTATGTTAATTTAAAACATTTTTAAAAAGTAAAGAACAACAACAGAAAAACAACCAAAGAATTTGTCTAAGAAATATGATATTGCTCTGTAATTAAGGGACAAAGTTCACTTAAGAGAAATCTATTGACTCTAAGCTACCTTCAGAGACATTCTGAGGGCCCCCATTTTATTTCTTACATTCTAAGTACAGAGTCATAAAATGAAGTACAGTGACACACTCCTCCCACCATGTTGGTTCAGTCTAGAGAACATGAGATTGTCCAACTTGGCTGTAAATGCTGAGGCATCTCACCAGCCCCAGAAACCCAGTTCTTGAATGAAGACTTAGGAAGTATGTAAAAGTAACATGACAATGGAGCAAGTATGAATCTAGACATGGAGCATGCCTCACACCTAGAGACACCTAAGGCTGAAATAGACCTGTGTAAGATCTTCTTCAAGCACTCACTCTATTCTTCGGGATAAAGGGAAGAAAAGCCCTCTTTGCCCTGTCCCTCAACTGAACACACACACACACACCCCATCTTGAAACAATGGGCTGCCCGCCAGAGAGGTCCAAGTGTACCACATAATGGGAACAGGTGCAAAGGACCCTTTTGGCCTAGGTTGTGGCTTTCCAATGTAAGCCTGTATCTCCCTACATAGATTGATATTGAAGACAAGGTGGCTGGCTCCATTGTGTCTCTTGTCTGATATGGAGGGTGAGTTTGAGTTGAGCCTTCCACCCTACCTCACACAGGGACACTCGTTGGATCAACAGATACATCCTGGTTCCTTTCAAGTTTGAATTACTATAGTCACATATAGCTAAACAAGTAGGGTCTTTCCTGGGGATAGAATATGGTTAAATCAGACCTTAAAATCGAGTGTGCCTTGGAACATGAAAATGTCATATTTGGAGAAGAGATGGAAGAGAGTGGCAGTTCTATTGTGATCCACAAAACAAGGAGATTTGGTGGCAAGCCTGGGTGCACATGGCAATTCAAAGTACTTGTGACCTTTTAATCCCATAATAGTGTTTAGAATATAGTACATCCTGATGTCCTACATGGGCACAGCACTACTCAGGGGACAAGCTGATCAAGATGTAGTGAAACACATTCCTTATTGGGACCTAAGTGAACAGACACAACCAGCCAGCAGGAACAGTTGGAAGAGACCAATGCAAGACCAAGATAGGGGTGCGTGTTGGGACAAGTAGAAGGCAAAAGCAAGGCTAGACCATGCTGCTTTGGAGGTAGTCATCTAGCAGCCTTTCTTACTTGAGCAGTCTTGGTATTGCCGAAGCTTGAATTAACTACAGGCCGGCCCCTGAGCAAAGCAGGGACCTAGGGAACAGCCCCCTGCACCCCGACCTTGAGGAGTGGCGAGGAAATGATCTGCCTTTCTCAACTGATGCAGGGTGGGCCAAATGTGCCTGCCAGGACACAGGAGACTATTCTGGAAATCTGCAAAATTTTGTACCCTTTTTGGAAACTCAGGGCCCTAACATTGAGACAGAACTCCTCTAGACTGGCTGCGGGCCACCTTGTGACATCATGTGACAAACAAAGAGAATGATGACTTCAGTACATGGTTGCCCCGCTACTGCTACTGATGCTAGAACTTAGGGGCCACTATTTGTTGGGCATCAGTAGTGGAAGCAAAGGCACTTTGGACAATCTTGGGGGATGTTCAGTGGTCTGCAGTCCAGAATATGCCAGAGGGCCCATCAGAGGAGTGTGGGTGTGGTGATTATATTATGTCCCCCAAAATATTGTGTACCCTAATAAAACTTATTTGGGGTCAGAGAACAGAACAGCCACTAGATTAAACATAGAGGTTAGGCAGTGGTAGTGCATGCCTTTAATCCTAGCATTCCCGAGGCAGAGATCCATCCAGATCTCTGTGAGTTCAAGGCCACACTGGAAACAGCCAGGCATGTTGGTACACACCTTTAATTCCAGCACCTGAGATCTCATGTCTTTGCTTGAGAAAGACACATGCCTTTAATCCCAGAAAGTAGTGGCAGGAAGCAGAAAGGTATATAAGGTGTGGAAACCAGAAGCTAGAAGGCCTCTTAAGCTTTCAGGCTTTGAGCAGCAGTTGAGCTGAGATTCATT
>LZPO01066349.1:274870-298339 GCA_001675575.1 Neotoma lepida | reverse complement strand
ACTGAATGGTAAAAGGAATAGACTTTTGACACTAAACTCCGGGCTGCCCCTTAGATGTCTGCAGGCAGGCAAGCAGGCAGGCAGGCAGGCAGGCAGGCAGGCAGGCAGTCCCAGAGAAGCTAGTTAGTGTCACATACATGAGCCACACACCACCTTCACTTATGAATCATTTCTCTTTACTGGGGTCCTGCTGCAGCACATAACACCTCTTGCCAGCCACTTAAGTCATTCTCTCTATCACAAAAATGGCCAATATAATATGCTGGGGTCAGTGTAGCTGTATTTCTGACAGGCTAACCTAGTTCATTTTGTTTTAGATCTACCACAACTTCAACTTTGAGAGAGACAAGCCAGAGCTCCTAACGAATATCGGGAGGAACAAATTGAGAAACCCAGCTTGGGCGAGCGAGGCACAATCTCCAGTCACAAGTGCTGCAGAGCAAGGGCCAAGTCCAAAGAAGGTGAAGCTTTTACCTACCAGACGTTCCCCACGGTTACACAAGGCAGGGGAAGATGATGTGATGTCCCAGCAGGGGGTTCCCATCAACCAGACACCTGCAGACAACCTTTCCACTGTGCCATCTAGTGCATTAGAAAAGAGCCAGCATCCCTGTAAGGCCCCAGACAATTGTCCACCTCAGGAGATAAGTGGCCCATGTGGAGAGGGCATGTCTGATAAAGATACAGTTTCTCCTTTGGCTACTGTTAAAATGGATGGGGCTGGGCACATGCCCAGTAGCTCCTCGGGGTACCTGGCATATGGGTATATGATGTCTATGTACAACACTTGCCGTTCCATCCTGAAAGCTGCCCTCTCAGCTGTATCCCTAAGTGTGTCTGCTGAGGAGGAAGAGGAGCAGGAACAGAAAGAGGAGGAAGAGGAAGAGGTGGAAGAAGAGGAGGGGGAGGAATACTCAGAAAACACATGCATAATCTGTGTGCTATTCAGTACCAAAAATGTTCATAAACTCATGGGCCAAGAAAGACTGAGAAAAAAAATCACCATTTTTCTGGAAATGAACCAATTTTAGTTCTTATTAAATAAAATCATCTCATAGTGGTAAATTAACATCATAAATGTGAGACTGGGATTGATGTGCTATCTAACCATCTGTATTGCTCCTGTGTTTTTGTCTTCAATACTCTTGGGTTCACCTTGCCCTCTCATGAGAAGCAGCTGCATTTTTATATCAGAACACAGGTAAGGCATATATCCTGCCAGAGTAACTTCACACATCCTAGTTATCTTAAAACAGGAGAGTGCATTCTCCCAGGTCTTTAACCCCAGTCAATGTTGCCTTGAATTTTCTGAAGTCCATCTTCAGAAACACTCTTCAGAATACTCAGGCTATCAGTTTGCCGAAGGATGACTGAAAATACNTATTGGAAATCACTGATACATAGTTCACATAGAAAGTAGTGCATTTGCTTAAAAATTTGCTACAAGATTAAACACTACCATCTAACACTTCAACTTCAACTTCATGCTACCTAAGTAAAATTTAGTAATTTGACCTAGGTCAAAATCAGCTGGGTGACACCCATTCTTCGTTGCCTGAGGGAACCTCTCCACAGAAGAAGAGCAAGGATGGGCCACTGTTGGTTTCCTCCATTTGATTTCCTCTTCATCACACATTTATCAGGGCATTGGTGTTGCCTGCTCCCAGACTTGTGATATGGTCTCCTGGATGCTGTTCATACACTGCATGGGGTTTGACTACAATAAAGACATGGGAAAGGACAAAGGGAGCCCAGACACTAAACACTTATCACTACATTTATTTGTGCAGTCCAGAAGACGGCAGGACTAAAGTGAACTGCAGCACAAAGTCATTTCCTGGCAGTTTTCCTTTTCCCTAAAGGCCAAGGTTCTTGAGGCTTTGCAGCTCAGTGACAGAGCCACAGGAGGAGGGAAGTCCTCACTGCTATCCGCTTCATTGAGAGCAGAGCAGTCTGGGTCTGGGAACAGCATAGAGTGGGCTGTGGTCTGCATGGCAGTATTGGCTTAGAGTCACCTTGATATCGAGAAGTTTATACTATGATGGACTAACCGCAGGGCCAGTATTTAGTTGTTTTCTTGACATTGCTCTCCAGAGCATTTACTGCTCCATCCCCTAACCAGAGGGATCAGGTGCTCTGGGATATCTACCTGGAATATATCCTTCTCCCCTTTTCTAGGTATGGGCTCCAGTAACCATCTGGGGTTTGAAATTGGAGTCAGATANTTCTGCTGCAGGTTGGTTAGCACAGCTTGAGTTTCCAGTTCCACAACCTCATGGGCAGCTAAGGTTTCTGGACACTGCAAAGTCTCTCCAATGTCAACAAGTCCTGCGCACAAAGACAGAAACATGCAGATGTAGTCTCTTCTATACAGGAAGGTTTCTTTATGACAGCAGGGTCACTATAGTGTCAACTGATGGGATATAACATATCCCCAAAATGATAAGAAACAGGGATTTTTCTCACTGAATAATGGGGACATGGCCAGTTGAACTAGGGAATCTTGAGTGAGGAAGCCACAGGCCTTGAGAAAAAGGAGAGTGGCTTGTCCTCAGTGACTCCTCTTTTAAGTGACAGTCAGATTCTAGCTTACTGCTGAGGCTGGTGTTTATCGACTGAAAGAGCACCAGCCACAGCCAGGACGGCTACAGTCAATAAGATTCCTAATTAGGAGTGACCAGGTGCCTGGATTAGATGTTGATTGGTGTCTTACCCAGGGTACTTGTGACAGGCATTAGAAGCCAGGCAGGCAGCCTTACTCTAGATAACACTCCACTTTTTCAGTGTCTATGCTGAACTGTCATAGGCCATGCCTTTTGCACATATTCATGCACACATAGTCCAATGCTACAAACAAGTACTGACGTGACACAGGCTTTCAGATCACAACACAAACAGGATCTGATGCCCAGAGGCAAGAGGTAACTATGTGAGTCTGTGGAACCCAGGTCTATGTACACCAGACTAGTTACTCCAGCAGCTCTTAAGAGAGGCTGCTTAGAAACTTTAGCCCACACCCTCTAGCTAAAAGCAAAACAGAGCATATTTTGAATTGTTTTGGATCCTGTCTGNACTGTCTACTTCATATTTGATACAGCCTCACTTACCAGCTATCACGCCTCTGCCATATTTTTCTCCTTCCTGTAGTAAGGTCTGAATCTGTGTCAGGGTCATTCCCAACCTCTCCACCAGTACCTCCTGCCAGGCATCATCTTCCCAGTCCCTGTGAGCAATGTGGATGGCGATGGTACATTTCTGATGGCTCCTCAACAGGGGACGCCAACGTGTCTCAAGAGTCTTGACTCCATTTAAGATTAAACCAGCATAGGGCTGCCGGAAGGAGAGGCAGGGAAACTTCATTTTCCTCAGAGTCTTTGAGCCTAAACACAGAAGCATATCACAGCTCAGCTCTTCAGGCTCACGTCCATTCACCCTCACCTTCCCCAGATGTTTCTCATGTGCCNCAAAACTCCACTGAACTTGATGTTCTGCTTTCCTGTTACAGGTTAATAGTGCCCTGCTGAATGTCAGGCCCAATGCCAATAGCTGGAATTAGGATGATGTATGGTTCATGTAGTCTTTGGGGAGCTCACAGAATAGGACAGAGACAGCTAGAGAAAGATACCAGGAAAACAGTGTGGTTAGTGCTGACAGAGGTCACTGGGCCCTAGTGGAACACATAGGAGGGAAGGCTATCTTGACCTAGTCAGGCTTCACATCTGAGTAGGTTGGCTTTAGCACAGAGGGGACAATCCTAGCTTTCCTACTTTGTTTTTTTCCCTGTCTATGTCACTGTCACCAATACTCTTCGCTTTCTGGCCCTGTCATTATAGGTCATATAGGTCTGGAACTGTCCAGCTCCAATCTGAGCTAGTGAACACCAATCCTTGAAATGTAAACTTGCTTTACTTTTGGAATTCCCTTTGACCTCAAGTAACCTCATCTGCGTATCCTCCCGGGTCCTGTGGGTGTCATGCTTCTCAAGCCCCTTGTCACATCCCATGATCTAAGCCTAAGGAAGCGAATGATGATACTAAGCACTAGGGTACCAATATTCATACACCTTCTTTGTTCTAGTTCCTAGGAGATAAGTATCTTTGGATAGTGAATTGCATCCTCAAATGACCCAGTACGGTTAGTATGCCTATTAGGATCCCTGTATAGATAATGGAAAAAAGATGCTGAGTGAGAAAGCAATGGCCTAGGGTGGCAATGACTTGATTTTGCACACCTTCTACCCAGTTCCTTGCAGTCTTTGTGTGTCCCTTGTGAGAGACACACTGTGCCTTAGGAACTGAGGGGTCATGCTGATAGAGCCAGGGCTATGAAGTCAGAACCTCAGCTCAGTCTTAGCATATCACCCAGTTTCCATTTGCATGTGACTGTAAGTAAAGTACATGAAGTGCCAAGAACACATTACCTAGGGACAGAGCCAAGGGTGACCGTTTTCAACATTGTGACAGCAGCAAAAACAGGGGCACTGAGCACAGGGCTCCATCTTGTCTCTGCTGTCTATCCATAAACTGCCCCCTCCATTCTGATTTTGGCCTTCCTGACCCTTCTTTAAATACATAACCTTAGTCTCATGGGTCTCCTTCAGTTATAAGACATGGCCCTTCCAGGATAAAAGCAGTCTGCCATTCATGCCTTTCTCCAGTCACATTTCAGTTTGTCAAGACTAGCAACATTAACAGTCCTACTTAGTTTTAACTGTCAACTTGACACAGCCTAGACTTACCTCAGAAGTGAGTCAATTGAGGGATTGTCCAGATAAGATTGACCAATGTGGACATCTGTTGGTGGAGTTTGTAATATTAATTATTGTAGGAGGATCCAGCCTATTGTGGGTAGTACCACAGCAAGGAATGTGATCCTGGGCTGTGTATGAAAGCCAGCTAACCCTGAGTCTATAGGCAGGCAATCAAACAGCATTCCTTCTTGTTTTCTGCTCCTTGGCTGGGAGTGAGCTCCTTGGTCACAAGTAATACTGTGTTGAATAGCATACAGGTCTGGCTTCAAGCTTCTCCTTGAATTCCTGCCCTGACTTCCCCTAATGATAGGCTGTAACCTGTAAACTAACATTTTCTTTCCATATTAGACTGGCCTGTGGAAGACTGTCTAGATTATTAATCCCTAGGCAGGTAGTCCTGAGCTAAGCATAAGCCTGTGAGCGAGCCAGAAAGCAGTGTTCCTCCTTCTAAGTTCCTGCCTTGACTTCCCTCAATGATGGATTGTGACCTGGAAATACAAGCCAAATGATGCTCCCTCCAACAAGCTTTTTGTGAGTATTTATCTCAGCCAACAAAAATCAAAATATAACATTCCCCTACATTGCTTTTGGTCACGGTGCTTGTCATACCAACAGAACTAAACTAGAACACTAACTAAGCCAGTTCTGTGTCACTGAGGACCAGCCTATTACACACATTCTAGGTCCCAGAATCTAGGACCTCCGTTCTGCTAGTTTGCTTTTGCTCAGCATCTGTGTCTCTCCATTCCATGAGTGGATAGTTCTGCTTCTGAGAAGAGTGACTGCACACTTTTTACCACACAATGAAAGTCCCTTCTGTGAGTCACTCATGCCTCCAGGCTTACCCTACCTTCTTTACACAGTGCTCACAGCAGAAATCTCCTAAGACTGGTGCACATATAAAGCTCTACTTCCTCTGACCTCCCTACAATATGATCCCTTCCTTGTGTGTTCCATTCCCCGACACTCCTCTCAAACCTGGTCTTACAGGGAGAACAACTGGCCTATGACAACTCTGCCTTCACAACACTCAATACCTCAGCATCCCTGGCTGCCCCTTGCCCAGGCTTCCATGATACTCACTGGCCTGTTCTGGCTGCTATGACATGGCCCACACCTTCTTTCTCAGGTGACTGAGCCAGGCTGTTGGACTTGGGAATTCAACTTCTTTGAACCCAAATCCACCAGTTTCCCCTTTATAAGTGAGGTCATAGTCTGTGGGGGCCCATTTTCAGGTTCCTAGTGGCTTTACCCAGCAGGTCTGCATAGAGAGGATGATTTGGACCATGGGCCTGAGTGCAGGTGTCTGAGATGGTCTGCACATGGTTGTGCTGGGGGAAGGTCTTTTGCTCTACTCCTTAGCTTTTCTATAAATACCCTGGGGCAGAGACAGTTGGGGCTGGTGAAATAGGCTCCGGGCCCTCTCGAGGCTATCCTTTATTTCTATCTTTTCTCCACAATCTAAAATCCTTCTATCTAATATTTCCTGCTACTCATACCCAAGAAAATTCTGGGGAACTGTGGGGTTGGTGGGTAGCCGCCCCACAGAATGGCGCCATGAACAGGGACTGAAGATTAATAGTATAAGGACATAGAACAGAGACTGAAGAATAATAGTACAGGGACATAAAGTCAAAAGATAAAGGAAAATAATATTGAGATTTATACAGAGTTTTTGGCGAAGGAGTGAGGTAGGCCCTGCCGGTGGAATAAAAGGAAAGGGACTTGTCCGGTGTTGAAATGGAACCTATTTATTAAATAGGGCAGGGGGTTTTATCCTCGAGAGAAAAGAAAATGGACTGGAAGGATGTCCGAGGCTGCAGCGCAAAAATCTCCTCTACAAAGACTTCTATCTTCTATCCCTCTCTCAATTTCTATCTGTGAAAAATAAGTATAAGGTATAGTGTAGTAATATAGTGTAGGAAAAACTTAGAAGTGTAAGGTCATGTAGAAAAAATTTACTTAAGTTAGGCAACTAGACAAACTTCAAATTTTCTAAGTTTGGGGGCTATGAATGCAAACTGGGGAAAAAAAACCACTTCGTTGAGCTTTATGNGTAGAGAAAAAAGCTCTTCTCTGAGCTTATCGGGTAGAAAAAGAATTCCTATGGAAGCTTTTGGGTCTGGGGGAAGCTAAAATGCTAAGCCCAAATGGCAGGAGAAAGTANTTTCTCCCTGAGGCAAAAATTCGGGCATAAAAAGCCAAAAAGTTCAGAAGTTTTGGGGAAAGTTGGTCTTTCTCTCTTTTGGGAATGAGCTTGGTAATCTTTCTATCTTGGATAAAGAAAAACTTTGTAAAATCTCTCAAGCTTAATTTTTCTCTCTCAAACTAAAAAGCTCTCTTAAAAAACTTAATCTCTCTAAAAAGCCTTTCAGAACTCTGAGTTTCTCTTTCGGTAAAGTGCAAAAATTAGAATCACCTGAAGATACTAGTATGGGGAAATCACCTGTGATTAGCTCTAAGGAAAAACAAACTTCTTGGAACAGCAAAAACCTCTAAGTTCTGTCTTTCTTTCAAGCTAGAAAAATCCTCCCTGCAATGAGGGAGGCAGGGTTCAAGTTTCTAAAAAAACCTCTCTTCTAAGCTTTGTCTCTTCAAGCTATAAAAACAGCCAGAAGTTCCCTGTGGTTAGTGTCTAGTGCGAAAGTTGCAGGCAAAAAGCTGAAGCAAGAGACAGTTTTCCCAAGGTGAAGCCGCAACAGAGGCTTACAGGACCTGGGGAAGGGCTACTGGCATGGGGAGAAAGCAAAAAAGCCTGAACCTTTCAGCTGAAGCTGAACTGAGGCATCAAGGGTTGTTTCTGAGGGAGAGTCTATCAGAAAGAAGAGCTGCTCCTAATTGCTCTAACACAAAGATCCCCTGAGGAAATGAGCTGAAACTCTGTTAAGTGTTGTTTCCTTGCTTCTGACCAACAACAGAGAAGCTGCTAGCCAGAATTCTCCTACAGCTAGAACTTAGCCATAGACTCGTGAAAGTGCAGGCACAGAGCTGCAAAGAGCTAAGGCAGATACCTCCCTGACAGGAGGGGCTGCTGGGGAAAGCGATAAAGCCAGCTGAACTGTGTTTTGCAGCTGTGCTGCCCAGTCTGGAAAGCTGTCTGGGGAAAGAGCCCAGCCAGGGCAGAACAGACAACTATCCAGGAGTAAAGTTCTTTTCTATCAGAGAAAACCTCTTTCTGAGAAAAGCTTTGTTTCAACTGACTCCTGTAAGATGAGGCAGTAAAGCCCTGAGGTGACTTGCTTCTGGCATAAGCTCTGTCTGAGAGTCCGGGGACAGTCAAACGCAACCTGCTGGGGAACTGGGTCAGGTGAAAGGCCGGATGAGGCAAAAACACAAACTTCACAGACCCTGAAAACAGAAAAAGACAAAAAGCCCCTACCTTCAGTAGCAGGGAAAGCTGCCACTGTTGGCCTCAAGAACTCTTTCTGGGGGAAGGAATGAACTGAGACCAAACTGGGAACTCTCTGGGAGAGACTCTCTGAAGGAACTGTAAAAAGAGCCTTGCTAAGTGTTTTGTTTTTCACTAACGGGCTGAGGCAACACAAGCCCCAAGAAAAGTTTTCAGGAGTTGCCCGCCTCAATGCACACTAATGAGGCAGGTGCGGTTCTGATCCGGGGCTGGTGTGTCCGATGAAGGAGAAACACTTGTTAAAGCCAAATGAGAGAACAGAAATCTCCCGATGTCCCGTAGTTGAAAATGTAAAAAGGTTGGTTCAAACCTCCCGGGCGAAAACCATGAAAACTTTGTAAACGAGCCCGGTAAAAGAGAACAGAAAGTTGACTCCTAGACTCAAAAAGAACTGAGAAATGGAGTCCTTAACTTAGCTCCTAACAGCGAGCTGATGAACCGAAATGCATTCTGGGAAGGGTAGTTTTTTTCCCTAAAGATGGCGATAAATGTCCAAAAACTGTTTTTTCAGCTCAAAAACATTCGTAGTAAGCTTAAAATACAGCTTTAAAAAGAATAAGAAGGAGGAAAATCATCTAAGAGTTTGTTGAATGTCAGTTCCAATGAAAAACTGAAAAGGTACAAAGCTTGGCGCTTCCCCGCTTTTTGCTCCTTTGAGAAAATACCTCATTTTCCCTAATAGCTGTGCAACAATTTTTGCTAAGAGCTTTAAGGTAGTTCAATGGGAATTTCACCCTCATCTCGAGGTGAAGCTTTTTGTAAAGCAAACTGAAAGTTCTGCTACAACAGAAATGTCTGCATTATGGCACAAGGAAGCTGTTATGAATTTGGGCAAACGGACAGACTCTAACTAGAAACTGTTTAACAAGCCACTTTAAAATCCTTAAGAAAGCAAGGGAAGTTAAAAAGTTCTTTAGCTTTTGAATAGAGCCTGCAATGAATGATTCCTTTGAAAATCTAATAAAGAGACAAGAAAACAGACATTCAAAAAGAAATGACTACTTTATAGAGGGGATAAAGCTTTAAAAAATCTACTTGTCTTACAAAACAAAGTTGCTTCACCTGAAAGTTCTCTATAAGAAATCAATGCTAAATATCACAGCTGCTAATATCAGAGGTTAAGAAAGTAGTGAAATGAAACATGAAAAAAATTTGTATTCTTGAATTCTTTGAAGAGTAGCATAGCAGTCTTGCTAAAAATATTAGGCTAATAAGAAGATGAGTGTGAAAAGCAGCTAAATCAATTTTCCTGTTATTGATGTTCCGTCTTGCAGTCTGGGCATAGGAGAATAAGGAGACCTCCAGACTGCTGAGGAGTTTTGAAATGAAGTTTCCACAATGTTTGGGTATACAGGGAAACCTGCTGAAAGCTGCAGGTCTGGAACTCCACCCTAACTTAGACAATTGTCTTCTGCTGAATGGAAAATTGACTGTTATGGAATGATTAGCGAAACAATTTAGAATCAGAATATTCCTTACAAGGTTTTTCTTATCTTTTTTTCTTTCTGGATTTGCTGTAAAGTGAGATAGCTCTTAATAGAGTTGTTATAAAAGATCTGAAATGCATAGAGCATTGTTTAGCAACAGATTTCACTAATCTCAGAATTGTGAGCCATTATATCAAAGTTAACTATAAGCTCTGAACTTCAGAAATAATTTGTGTATTTCTTGTCTAGTTAAGAGAATCTTTCTAATAGAGATAGTGATAATTAAGGGTAGTAAGTAGAAAGTTAAACCTTCTAAGTGTTAAGAAATCTTTTAGGTGTTTACTAAGTTAGATATGTGCTAATGGTAGCCCTATAGTTTGCTTAAAATAGATCTATAGAATTTCTTTAAGACCTTATAATAAGTAAATAAGTATGCAAGAGGTATCTAAGATAGTCCTAATAAGCTTAGAATATAAGAAGTAAATAAAGATGCTAGTTGTAAATGTAAGTTTATATAAGAATATAAGAAGTAAAGATGCTAGTTATAAATGTAAGATTAAATAAGAATATAAGAGGTATATTTGCTATAGTACTATAGACTTTCCTTAAGAAGTATAAATAAGTATGTTATATAAGCTTGTAAGAGGTAAAAAATGGCCATGATAAATATGCATGTGTTACTATGTTATATGTGAATTTGTAAAAAAGTGTAAATGTTGTGTGAGTTTATGCTTAAACATATAACAGTGTAAATGTTGATTGTGAGTCTATGCTTAATGTATGTGGTTAACCTGAGACACAGAAGAGTAGTGTCTTAATAGACTGCAAGCTGACAGTCTGAGCGGTTTTCAAAAAGCTCCAGAAGCCACTAAGAAGCGGACGCCAGAACCGCAAAACAAGACATCCGCAGCTGAGATTCATGGAAAATCAACGCAACACAGAAAAATCTGAACTAGCACCAAAACGGTGCTGATGGGATTGTCTTTCTAAAAATGTGTTGCTCTGATTGGTTGATAAATAAAGCTGTTTGGCCAATGGTGAGCAGAATAAGGTTAGGCGGCACATTCGAACTAGGGGAAGAGAAGAAGCAGAAAGCGCTAGGCAGACACCATTCTGCCATCTAGAGAACAGCATGTAACCTGTCTCTTATACACATCTAGATGTGTATAAGAGACAGGTCTATGTGCTAGCTAGCGAGAAGCCTGCCAGGGCCATAGTTTAAAAATGATGTAAGCCTCTGTGTGTTTATTTGGGTCTAAGCGGTGGTGGGAGCCGGGCAGAACCGGGACCGGGACCGGATAAACTTTCGTCTATATGGTGCAGTTTAAAATGTTACTGTAACTAAAAATGTCTCTGGCTTGAGAATGAAAATTGCAGAGATACTTGTCTGAACTAAGATTAACTGCAAAAAGTTTTTGGTTGTAAAATGTTTCTTCATATTTGGAAATGAAAATCTAGTACCAGAATTTATTTGAACTGTTTGATCTTAAAAAGAAAATGAGATTAAACTACGAAAGGTTTTGGTTATGGATTTCTTCATATTTAAAAGGCTGATACCAGAATTTATTTGAATTTTGGGGACTTAAGAAATGAAATGAATAGTGATTTCATTGCAATGGGATAATTTTGAATTTACTTATAGTGATCTAGAAACTGTTCTCTGGAATTATTGTGTTAAAAATGGAAATGTTTTATGGAACTGTTTATGTAAAAATGGAATTACTTATGGAATTGGTTTTGTTACAAATGGAATTGTTTAAATAGAAATTTGGAATTTTTAAAAAAAAAGTTATAAAGAAATGGGGGAAGTAAAATTCCTTAGTCTATTTAATTTAAAAAATATTTAGAATATTGCTTTTAAATATGGGTTTGAAGGAATTATAATGGTTATAACTTTGTTTTTTTTCTAATTAGGTTCGAGATTTTGTTAAAAAAATTAAAGAAAAGGGGGGAGTTGTGAGTGAATTAAGATTGAATGTATGTGTAGGATAATTATGGTCATGAAATTGTTAACCTATTTATTAATGCACCCTGGTTCGGTGAAGTTAAGAAAATATTTAAGTTGTGAGTGCATCAGAAGTTTATCCTATGTCCTGTTAGCAAGAAATTCAAATGGTTCTAAGATTGAGAAAATTGTAACTATGTATAGCAACATTTGTTCAAACATGAAGAGTTTAAGTTGTAAGATTAAGAAAACTGACTGTAATTATGTGTAACAATATTTATGTTAACCTGTTTATGATAAAGCTTAAGGGGTTCTTGAAGTTTGCAATTGCATTAAGAGATGTTTGATTTAGAAAGGCCTTGATGCAGCTAAGACTGCTGTAGTCCCCTTAGATCATTCCCCAAAAGAAATGCCATCTTTTATCATCCTCTACTCCCATATTTGGGAGGTGTGACAGCTATAGAGACTGCTGTGAGCTCTTAATAAGGAGTTGTTTTTTATATATTAAGAAAGGGGGACCTGTGGGAGCCCATTTTCAGGTTCCTAGTGGCTTTACCCAGCAGGTCTGCATAGAGAGGATGATTTGGACCACGGGCCTGAGTGCAGGTGTCTGAGATGGTCTGCACATGGTTGTGCTGGGGGAAGGTCTTTTGCTCTACTCCTTGGCTTTTCTATAAATACCCTGGGGCAGGGACAGTCGGGGCTGGTGAAATAGGCTCTGGGCCCTCTCGAGGCTATCCTGTATTTCTATCTTTTCTCCACAATGTAAAATCCTTCTATCTAGTATTTCCTGCTACTCACACCCAAGAAAACTCTGGGGAACTGTGGGGTTGGTGGGTAGCCGCCCCACAATAGTCTGTCCTATTTTTGTTGCCTAGATGTAGTAGCTCTTATGCTTTACCTTTCCTCCTCCTCCCACAGACTGGTACACAGCAGTTACTTGTCTATGAATGCTTCCCTAAACACCATTTTCCATTATCTCCACAGCCACATCCTACCAACCCCCTACCATCCACTGCCTTTTCAAGCACTACTTTTCAGAGGCCCTATACTGTGAAACTTGCCTGGTGCCTTCTACTATCCACACTGCACTTAGAATGATCTTGGTACTGGGGTCATCAGATCATCTCATTCTTTGGCTGAAACCTGCCAAGGGCTCCTGTCCCAACCAGCCCAAAATCCACCCATTTCAGTAGATCCCTCAGGTCCCCTGTGATTTGGCTGCCCACGCTAGACATCTACTCTCTTCCCACTTCATTCACTACCCTGCAGCCAAACTAGCTGAGTGCCCTTCTTCAGGGTACTGCAGACAAGCCTGTTCTGTGGATGAAGAAGCTGCCCTCTTTGGCTTGTCTCTGCTTCTCCACCTGCACAAGCAGAAGGTAGATAAGGAGAAAACATCAAGTAAAAAATAGTTATGTTGGCTATTGGCAACAGGAAAGGCTTCTACTCAGCAAGTTTACAGCTGGCCTTACAGAGAACACACACGTGCATCTCACTCAAAGCTTGGTTCACGGTCTCTTTCTGGATGGGACAAGGACCACCTGATGTAGAAAGTTAATTCTGCAAGTGGTTCCCATTATTAAGCCAAACATGCACGGTCTAACAGGAGGAAAAACAATGCCACACAGAATGTGCTTGCACGGAAATGTTCAGGTGTACTGAATCCCAGTGCTTTCAATGTTATCTGGTAGGGGACACCAGGCATAATGCCAAAAGCCACAGATCTGCACCACTCACAGTCTGGGCTCTCAGTTCATAGCCTAAAAGTAAGGGGGGGCTGGTGCCTGTGGAGCAGCATACATGGTTTCCATCCGCCCGCATCCACACTTCGGAGGAACAGTGAGACGCTGGCAAGATGCGGCAGGCAAAAACCAGCCTTGGGCTAGACTAGCCTTGGGATGGCTTTGCATGGGTTATGAGTTGCACAGTCGGGGAAGCCGGAGCCTGGGGTTCCGTCAATTGGGATAGGGAAAGCTCACAGGCTCTGACTCAGAGGTTACCTGCCGTTTGCCTGCTGTAGATCTCTTCAGCCTTACCGCTTAAGCACTCAGCCTACTCCAGTTTAGGGCACAATCCTCCGCCTTTCAGCGTTCCAGGGAGGCCTCCAGTACCAGTCGCTCCTAAGCGTGGGTGGCTAACATTGGCTCTAAAGAAAAGAAAGCATTTGGCTAGTGTCGATCAGAGCTCTGGGGCTTGAACTCTAACTGCTTTAAGTAGAGGAACAAACGCAGAGACGAATCCACGCCTCTACGCACATAATCTTGCGTAAGCACGCACACTATGTCCATTTTCGTGCCTAAACATTCGCAGCCAATTAGAACTACAGGCACCCTTCATGCATCAGGGATAGGAAGATGCGGACTTACGTAATTGAGCTGTAAGCCACACAGGATGCTAGGAGACGTTTGTGGGACTTACCGGTTTCTTAAAGCGATCTGGCAGATAAAGCTGGGTCAGGGTTGGTAGTAGGCGGCTGGGAAGGGAAAGAAGTGAGAAAAGGAATCGGGGACTTAGTCGTATGGGTCTGCAAAAACACGCGGAAGTAGCAGGGTGCCCGGCAGCAGGAGGTGCGGGGTGGGAACTGCGAAGGAAGAGGCTTGTCGAGGAGGGGCTTGGAATAGGTCCAGGGAAGAACTGTGAGTTCTGAGGTTAGGCACTGGGGTGGGACAGGGAGGGGCGGGGCTGTGAGTACCGGGTCGGAGTCCGGAATGGGAGTTTGGACACTGAAGAATCAATCCTTTGGGAACAGACCGGAATTGCCAGTGCTTGTAGTCTGGACAGGGCAGTGAACGGAGTTGGGCGGGGTTGTGAGTGTTGTCCTGCATGGGTGGGGCTACCGGGATACTAGGGCAGAACTTTGAATCCCAACTTAATTTGGCCTAGATCTGCTTAAGGTGAAGGGAAGAGCTGTGCATGCTGAAATGGCAGTGGTGGGCCAGACTGAATACTAAGCAAGGTGGGCAGGGCCTCAAAGTAGCAGCCAGGGCTGTGAGTGGTGAGATAGGTTGACAGAGCTGAGCTTTGGATCCTGGCATTTGTGATGGAGGGCTACGGGGAGGAGGAGGAGGGAATGCCTATGCTGGATGAATTAGGAGGGTGGGCGGGGCTTTGTATGCTGAGGTAGAGGTTGGGGGTGGTTCAGTGATTGGAGACATATGAAGTAGGAAAAGAGCTTTGGATAGTGATAAAGGCCCAGAAACTCTGAACGAGAAGGGAGGGGCCGTTTGTGGTGATAAAGGAGTGGTATGAGGGGCATGCATTCTGGGTTACTAGTGGTAGGTGGTACTGTGTGTGTTGATGTCCAGTGGTGGGTGGGGCTCTGCATGCTGAGGTTGTAGTGGTAGGCAGTGCTGTGTGTGCAGGGGTAGGAGTGGTGGGTGGTGTTGCAAATGTTGCCCCAGGCATATAGGGTCTACAGAGTACCCGAAAGAGGCTGTAGGTATTAAGTTATGGAGGGGGAGGGAGACCTTTGAATATTAATATGCTATGGCAGAGGGCCACTGGAGGGAGAGGAGCAAAACTGTATGCTGAAGTAGGAGTGGTGGGCATAGCTGTGAGTGCTGACCTAGGGTGTGTCTCAAGAGTAACAGGGATGGTTGTCAATGGTAAGATATGAAGTGGGGCTGGAGCTTTGGATATTGCTACAATATGATACAGGGCCACTGAAAGTCGAGGGCAGAACAGTACATGCTGAAGTGAGAGTAATTGTTAAGGTTGTGAGTGTTGACCTAGGTGGGCAAGGCCTTGGGAGAACCAGGGCAGTGCTGTGAGTGGTGAAGTATGAAGCAGAGCTTTGAATACTGTCATAATATAGCTCAGACTGCTGCTGAAGGGCTGGGCTGTGAGTGTTGACCTCTGTGGGTGAGTCCATGGGAGCAGTGATGTAGGAAGTAGGGAGAGAGCATTGAATTCTAACCTAATATAGGGTGATGCTAATGGAGAAGCAGGGCTGATGGTGTTGAGGCTAGCTAGGGGCAGAGATAAAGGAGAAGCAGGGTGGGCTTGTGAGTGGTGTAGTAGAGCTGGAGGGGCTTCTAGGAGAGCAAGGTAAGGCTGTTAGTGGCAGAGTAGGATGGGACAGGAAGAAGTTCAGGGCAGACCTGTGGGTTACAAGGTAAGGCATTTGGAAGAGGAGCAGAGCAGGACTGTGAGAGCTAAGGTAGGAAAATGGGGGCAGTGACATGTGTGTTGCTAGATAGATGGTGGTGAGGTTAGGTGGTGAGGAGTGTGGTAAAACAGGGACCTTTTAGGTACAGGCAAAGAGGCTTGGGAGTGGCTAGGTGTAATTGGAAGGAGGCACTCAGAGATTATGAGTCACATCCTTAAGCAAGTAAGGCAAAATGGCAAGGAAGGGGTGACTTAGGGAGGGACCTAATCATGTCCTGAGGGTGCTTTCCAGGGGAGTACCATAGAGGGCATGGATGCTGCAACAAGGCCAGGAACTTTTGTCTGGGACCCAGGTGGCCTTAGGCTGAGTCTTACAGGATAAGGCTGAGTTCCTGAAGTCAGCCTTCTTTTCTCCAAGCACCACTGTTCAAAACTGCCAATGGCCCTGATCTTATTAAGGCTTATTTCAAGTATGGGTTTGGCAGCCAAGCTCTGTGTCCCTACCTCTGCAATACCTGTAAGAAAATATGGTTTTCTTCCAGGTTGCTAGGGCTACTTCCTGAGGACAGTCTTCATCTGCTGTCTGACTGTTTCCCGAGCCTCTGGATGAGACCGTCCTGGATATCTCTGCTCCAGCCATCCTCTACACACAGGTTTCTAAGCTACAACTTCTCCTTAACCCCATCAGTCTTTTGGGTCTTCTTGTTTTGGGGTATCAATACAAGATGTCAATGCTAGCTCTCTTCATCCGTATTCTCGGGGCTATGGTGTGTACTTCCTTGTCTCTGACCCAATAGACTTCGCTAGAGAATTAACAGCTAAGGCTGAGAGAAAATTGGCCTTGGTGGAAAAAAAAAGTACAGGAAGNACATGTGGATTGAGTGGATCCAAAGCTTGATTGCATTTTGGTTATTTTACCCTCTAGGCATTCTCCTACAGGAATTTTAATACAGAAGAAAGAAATGATATTAAAATGGATATTTCTACCAAATAAGCAGAATAAAAAAATTAAAAACTATGTGAAAAATATGTCTGACTTGATTTTAAAAGGAACATTGAGACTTTGTCAATTAGCAGGAATAGACCCAGCAGAAATTGTCATACCTTTAACTAAGCACGACATTGACAAATTATGGGCAAAAAGTGAACNTTGGCAAAGAGCTTACAGTAATTTTGGGGGAGAGATTAACAACAAATATCCCCAAAATCGAGAGAATTAAACTTCTAAAGACAGCTGATTGGATTTTTCCTCGCATTGTACGGGAAACATCCATATCTGAAGCTCATACATTTTATACAGACACAAACAAACAAGGAAAGGCAGGTTACAAATCAGAAAATTTATGTAAAGTGGTTCAAAGTCCTTATAATTCAGTTCAAAAANCAGAATTGTATGCTATTCTGTTGGTATTAATGGATTTTTTGGAACCTGTCAACATAGTTACTGCCTCTCAGTATGCTGAAAGAGTGGTCTTACATATTGAGACTGCAGAATTTATCCCTGATGAGTCAGAATTAACTTTGTTATTTATTCAGTTACAAGATATAACCAGGAATAGGAAGCATCCCTTATATATAACTCACATCTGATCTCATACCGGTCTGCCAGGCCCTCTAGTACAGGGTAATGATGAGATTGATAAACAATTGATAGGGAATGTGCTGGAAGCCTCAGAATTTCATAAAAAAAACATCGTGTCAATAGTAAAGGTTTAAAAAAGGATTTTTCCATAACCTGGCAACAAGCCATGGAAATTGTAAGGAAATGTGCTACTTGTTCTTTTTACAACCAGACTCCATTACCAGCAGGATACAACACAAAGGGTACTCAGAGGAATGAAATCTGGCAGATGGATGTGTTTCACTTTGCAGAATTTGGAAAATTAAAATATGTACACCACACCGTTGATACTTATTCAGGATTTCAATGGGCAACTGCTTTGAGTTCTAAAAGAGCTAATTCTGTAATCATGCATTTGCTAAAAGTTATCTCCATCATGGGTATACTTGCACAAATTAAAACTGATAATGCTCCAGCATATGTCCCTGCTAAAATGACACAATGTTTTGCTTATTATAATATGAAGCATATTACAGGTATACCACATAATCCTACAAGCCAAGCAGTCATAGAAAGATCAAATCAAACTCTAAAGGATGTGCTAAGTAAACAAAAAGGGGTAACAACCCCCCCCCCAATTTCATAATGCTCTATTAACTTTGAATTTTCACAATGCTAATGAAAGAGAAACAACAGGTACAGAGAGACATTTGATAATAATAATAATAATAATAATAATAATAAAAGAAGCTAAACCAGCCTATATACTTTAAGGATGTGCTGACCTCAGAATGAAAACCAGGATATTGTGTTATGTTGGGGACGAGGTTTTGCTTTTGTTTCTACAGGAAAAAAAAAAAACTATGGATACTGTCAAAATCAATAAAGATTCAATTTAAACAAGAGAGACCTCTTAATTATAAGAGGTGACCAGCATGACCATCCAATTTAAAATTAACTTATACCTCTAACAAATGCCTTTTCATTTAATCAGATAAAACTTGCCCAAAAGGGAATTTCCCCAAAGTTGGGCTTGGGGAAATGTTTTTGTTCTTGTCTATCAGGAGAATAAAGGTTTAAAAAATTTAAAAAGCACTGGACAAATAAAACATCTAAAAAAAAGGACAAATCATCCAAAATAAATGTCAAAAAAAGAGTAGGTTGGTCATTGGTATATCACATATAAATTTTCATACATCTTTCTAAATGTTTGTTTCTGCCCTTCTCTATAGAAAGTTATACATGAATGGTCTTTATGTAGTCCCAGTTCAATTAAAAATTAAAGCTGGCTTTGGAGTTGAAAAATGGCTCTCTCCCTCACTAAACCCAAGCATGTTTGTTTAAAGGAAAATACAAAATCTCTGTATCATGTCAAAAGAGCCATCTGATATTAAAAAAAAAAATTAAGAGACTATTCTATTGCCACTAATTTCAACTCTCTGGTTCTATTTTGATTCTTTAAACTCTTCTTAAGGTATAAATTTTATATCAAAATTTATAAGATTAATGTATATATTTTTTAAACTTTTGTCACGATATTGTTGGTCATATACAGTACTAATTAATTCTTAAAAAAAGCTTCAGGTAGCTGCCTATACATTTTTTTTGTGTTCGCGTCTCTATCAGTTTTCTACAGGGAATCATGACCAGGCCTGACAACAAATTTAAAGTCTCCAAAAAGATGATGGGGCCCCACAACGATGATTCCACATGGACAAATAATAATACCACTAAGCTGATAAACATCACCCAAAGATCAGCTTTGGACTACAAACTGCTCAGGACAATCTCAAGATGGCTAGCTGACATGATCCAGCCTCACAGATTACTGGAGTGAGGACTTGAGATAAGCCCTACACTTTTGTGTTATGCAGAGACTGGATAACAAATGATACAGCTACCACTACAGACTTGACAATTAACTCAAAAAATTTTCTTTTCAGCATCTCCTAAAGATGTCTTCACCCACAAACAACAAAAGACAATTTTAAATTGTTTAATTGGCTCACTGTTGCTTTGGCTTTAGAGTCTGCACTGTGATGGTGAGTTGGTGAGTTGACAGGGGAGTTATTTAGCTGCCTTCTCAGTACCATTTATACCCTCCTCTCCAAAGGGAGGAGAAGTCCACTTGGAATATATCCCTCTCCCCTGTCCTAGGTATGGGCTTCTAGTGCTTTGGGGTCTGAAACCGGGTTCTAGTGCCTCAGTTGCTTATTGAAATCCTTAAAGTTAAAAATCCTTAAAGAAACAAAAGCAACCTGATGCCAATAATATTTTAGCTCGTGTAGATGTGTGGTTTTTATAATTTTGTTTAATGGCCTCTAGTCTACAAATACTTACATTATTCTGCAACTTAAGGACCCATAAGAAAAAAATACTTATTTAGCTTTTTAGGTTGTCTGCCTCCATCTACAGACACACACCACCTGGTTATAAAATAAAATAAAATCTCTGTCTAAAATCTTTTCAGTAGTAACTCTAAATATATCTGCTTATTACAATCAGAGCTAGAATTTGTTCTGGGTTATTTGATTGCACTGTGAAACTGGAGATGGTATTAACAAAATCAACCTTGGTTCAGGGGGTGGAGCCAGCAACTAATTAGCCATAGAGAGTGATAAGTTTTTTAGAACTCTCCACTGATGCAGCTATCCAAATCAGACCAAATCAGACTGAATTAGAAAAAGGCCCGATTTAATAAGTAAAGCATTCCTGGGTGACTCTCTGGCCCCCCAGAGAGGAGAGGAGCCAGGGACAGGAGACCAGAAAACCATGTGTCTGTTTTCTGGGATGCAGCTTATATACCTTGTGGGAGTAGTCTTGAGCCTCTCTGGGGGAGCAGCCATGTTTGGCAGGCTTTGAAGGGGCGGGTTTGGGGAAAGAGAGGAGGAGGGCAGTTAAGGTGGATCTTCCACCAGAACATTCCAGACTCTTGGAATGTTCAACTCACCAACTCACCATCACAGTGCAGACTCTAAAGCCAAAGCACCAGTGAGCCACCATTGGCTTGCTGAGCATGCCCCACTATGGGCTGTTCCCAAACCCACCCAGACTGCTATGCTCTCATGAAGGGGATGTCAGTGGGGGCTTCCCTCCTGCTATGCTTCTGTGGCCTTGCTGACACAGCCTCAAGTACCTTGGCCTTTAGGGGAAAGGAAAACTGCCAGGAAATGACTCTTGTGCTAAAGCTTACTTTGGTTGCCCACTGTTGTCTGGATTGCACAGATAAATAGTGTTTAGTGTCTGGGGCCCCGTATGTGCTTTCCCATGTCATTGTTTCTGTCAAAACCCAGGCAGTGCATGAACAGCATCCAGGTGGCAAGCCTGGGGCCAGGCACTGAGTCGACACCAATGCCCTGGCAAATCTGTGATGAAGAGGAGGATCAATGGAGAAGCCCAACAATGTCAGGTCCTTCCACAGTGTGAGAGCTCTGTGGAGAGGTTCCCCCAGACAAGGAATGGTGGGTCTCACTCTGCCATTTCTTATCTAAAAGTCCTAAATCCAGCTCTAATTCCTTGAGGTTAATTAAGGAGGGTTAGATGGTGGACATTTTGTAGCAACATTTTGCAGGTTCTTTTGCAAAGTTTCTACTGTCTGTCTTCCTTATATGCAGTTTCCCACCCCCAAGTGCTGAGAGGAATGGCCTGTATCTAAGGGGCCAGGGTATAGTAGTTGTTCATCCCTTATTAGATAGGCAGCTAGTTAGAGGTGTGCTTATATAGGACTAATGGATGCTTGGCAGTGACCCTCACCCCTTGCTCAGAAACTTCCTGGTGACCTCTGCTGAGGGTGCAGACCCAGGGGAATGAGTTCTGCTTCCAGATACCTGAGTAGTGTGAGGTGACACCACCAGGTCACTAGCCAGTAGGCAAGTGTCAGAGGAGTAAATCTTCCCAGGCTTGCTCTCCACCCTAGCAGGCAGGATGCTTTGCTATGGGTGTGAAAATACTGCTGCTTCTCATGAAATGGCAAAGCAAACCCAAGGTTGGGGAAACCAAGGATACAGAATGGTACAGAGGGTGAGATAGGACACAGATTCAGGAGTCTAGTTTAGATTATTTATTTGCCATCATGGGATTTATCTTTTTTGATACAAGAAATAGATTTATCCTTAGGAAAAAAAATATTTCTCTATTGGTCTCAGTGGCCTGTGGGTTCATAATCGAGGACTATTCTTTATGGGTTTACAGATTACACGCTTGTAATCTGAGGGGCCTTCCTGCTGTCCTTCATCAGGGGATTCATTTGTTGGCCTTTCCAAGAAAGCAGACAATAGGACAGAACAACAGTTGTTGTACAGAGACATCATAGAACCCAAAATGGGGTATCCTGAGGAGCTAGCACTGGGCACTTCTTCCATGCCTTGAATTCCAGGAGCAGTTGGAGGCACACATATACTATTGCCTGAAGTGTCTTCAGCAGTTGGGTTACTTGACTCCCCAGGAGGCTGCTTTCCTAGGGAACATCCAGGAATAGTTTTCATAGCCCACACGGTAGAGAATACAAAGCCCTGATTTCCTTTGGGTGCCTGGTCATTGGAGCTTTTCTTCTTAGACTCTTCACTGTCTTCCTCNGGTTTATGATAGAATCGTGGAGAATATCTGGTAGGTAACTTCTTTTTTTTAGAAGTTGGCTCTTGAGCAGATTTAAGTGGAATGGGTACACAGATAGCTTGGTGGGAAAGCTTTCCTAGGTCTTCTTTTCCCCAGATATACTTAAGGAGTCCAGGGTTATCTCTCTGAAAGTTGAAGTTGCAGTACATCTGAAACAAAATGAATATTTTAGCTATCATGAGATGAAACATGTATTGATCCCCACAACCCTTCCCACTACCAGTCACAGTGTCTTAGTTTGTGATGAAAAATAAATTGAGTTGGCAAGGATCCTTATGTCTTGTGGCATGATCTCATTAAAGATGAACAGTATGTAAGTTAAGATTGTAATACACACAGACACAGACACAGACACACACACACACACACACACACACACACACACACTGATGCAAATGCATGCACCATTATCTAGCCTCTCATAGCCATTCTTCTTGTCTGAAGAATTCTAGGTGGGCCCTATGTAACTTAAGAACAATGCCGTTACATTCAAAGTCTACATTTTGACCCTTTCGTGAATAACATCTCCTGCTAAAATAGTTATCTTTGGAAGTAAAGAACTGACATCATTTGTGGCATGGGCTGGAGAGCTATGCATATGCTTCTGTTATTAAAAGTGGGACAAAAAATACTTTGCATGTTACCATTATTCTCCTGTTCTGTCCAGAGGAAACCACAGAGGTCTCATGGCATATCTTCCTGAACCCATACATGTTGAGCTGGCGAATAAAACTCTTCAAGCTGTCTGTTTCAAAAATCTTCTTTGCCCCCTTGAGGTGAAGGACCTCTCTCTGGAAAAGGTCTACCTCAATCACTATGGTGTCGCCTTTCTCAGTCCACTTCACAGACTTGAATGCCTCATTCTGCACAATGGTCCAGAGCTTCCTGGGGAAGGGCAGACTGAGGAGGTTGGTGTTATCTTCCTCACTTGCTGTACATTGACTTTGGTCTTCAGGTGGGGGGCTCTCTTCAAAGGCTGGATCTTGTATCACATCTTGATCGTCTTGCTTCATGAGACCCTCTCTTGAATCTGCTTCTGAATCAGGTGAAGAATTAGGGATGTCCTCGCTTTCAGGCTCTTGATTAACAATACCTGGGTTCACATTGGTTTCACAATCCTCTTCTACACTATGACTAGCCATGCTGCTANACTAGCATCAGGAGTGTTCTGAACAGCAGACCACAATCCCTGTTCCTAGCAAGTCAAAGTGTCTTTAGGTCCAGTAGGAACACTAGTAAATAGTGACTGTAAAGTTCTAGATTCTTAGAAGACAACTGTTGAAGTCATCATTCTCTTTGTTTGTCATGTGATGTCACTATGATGGCTTACTGTCAGTCTGGACAGGGAGGCCAGGCCAAGTATATGTGGTAAGTGGATAGATAGGTGGGAAGGCCTCAGTTCTTCTCTTCCCTATGCTAAGACATGCTGCAAATTCTCAGAAAAAGTGTCCTGTCTGATGATACATATCTTGTAATGGATTCTGTATGAGTTGAGAAGAACAGAAACACTTGCCTCTCTCAATCCTCAGGATGGGGGATGGTTGTTGCTACTCTCTCTGTTTAGCTCAAGGACCAGCCCTTACTTAGTACAACCTTGGCTATTAGCATGAGTCCTCTCTCTCTCTCTCTCTCTCTCTCTCTCTCTCTCTCTCT
>LZPO01066349.1:254049-274770 GCA_001675575.1 Neotoma lepida | reverse complement strand
TATATGTTGCTAGATGACAGAAACTCTTAGGCAGAGTGGTCTAGCCTTGATTTTACCTTCTACTTGTCCCCCACCCTTCCCCTATCTCAGTCTTGCATTGGTTTCTTCCAACTGCTCCTCTGGTTGATTGTGTTTCTTTATATAGATCTTAATAAGGAATGCATTTCCCTATAATCTGATCAGTTTGTCCCCTAAGCAATACTATGTGCTCAAGTAGGATGAGATGGATACACTCCTCTGGATACTCGAAGGTAGAATTATTCTAAGCTTTGTTGTTTGATTAAATGGCCACATCCTCAGTGGTACTTTGAATTTCCATGAACACCCCAGCTTGCCACCAAGTCACTTTGTTCTTTGGGTCAAAAGAGAATTGTCAGTCATTTCTGTTTCTTTCCTCTAAAAACCATTCTCACGGTCCATGACAGTAATTTTTATTTTTATGAAATTACATCATTTCCCCATTGCCTTTACTTCCTCCAACCCCTTCTATGTATCCCCCTTTGTTCCCTCTCAAATTTGCGGCCTCTTTTTCTTTGATTGTTATTATGCACACATTGTTATANATATATATGTGGATGAATATACAAATANAACTGTATGATTCCATTTGGTGTTGCTTGCATGTATATGTTTTTAAGACTGACTGCTTTGATATTGGATAACCAATTGGGGTCTCATTCCTGGGGAGTGGTAACTCTCAAATTCTCAGCATTCCTTAGTTGTCTATAGCTCTTTGTCTAGGGGTAGGGTTCTGGTGAAATTTCCCCCTTCCATGTTAGCATGTCTATGGGTATTGTCCTTGTTCATGTCTTTGTAACCTGGTTTTCATGGGATTTGTCTTGAGGAAAGCTTCTATCTATTTAGGTAGACACAACCAAAATAAGTCAAACTGATAAGTCCTAGTGTGCATTTGAAAATCATCTACACATTTGTGGTGCCTTAGCTGTGGTAGAAGGTGATTCTTCTTTAATTAATATGTATATATATCATTTACATATAAATATATATTTAAATATAAATAATTATATAATGGATATAAATATTTTATATATATATATATATACATTTAAATACAACCTTCTGAGTCCATTTAATGTTTCTCATATGTATTTGGGTTTAGGGCTGACCACTTGGGATTGGCGAACCTATCAGGGAGTTTGTCCCTGGAGAAGACTGAAACTTCCTCTCTCAGCAGTCATTGATTGCCTGTAGTTCTTCCTCTAAGTATGAGGGTGTGTGAGATGTCCCCATATTGTCCTTGTGCTGATCTTATTTAGATGACTGTACTAGTGAGATTTCACAGGTGTAGANTCCACATCACATACAGTAAACACTATCTTGTAGTAGATATCCTGCTCCTCTGGCTCTTACAATCTTTTTGTCCCCTCTTCCATGATGGTAACTGAGCCTTAGTTGTAGGCTTGTGTTTTGGATACATTTGTTAGGGTTGGCCACTCCACAGTATGTGGCTCTCTAAATTTTGACCAGTTGTGAATTTCTGTAATGGCCTGTGTTGAAGGGAGCTTAGAGGAATGTAAGCAGGCAGGAGAAGTGAAGGCAGGCTCCCTGAGATGATGGCTTCTTGTTCCCAGAAGACCCCGAGAGACAGCTGGAATGCACAGAGGCATATATCTAGGCAGGGACAATTGGGGAAAGGGGAGGAACCAGGGAGTCAATAAAATACCCAAGCCAGCATCTGCTTAACAGACTTGCAGTCTTAGGCTTCACTCATCCTAAAGGAATAAGGCTGTTCCTTTCCCTTTCTCTGTGACTATATCTGCAGTCTTTCCCTGTTGTTCAGTTCTTTGTTTGTGTCAGAGAATGAACTCAGTAATTCCATAGACAATTACTAGCTCCCCCTCCCCAGTTATGCATAGCTCCCTTTCCTTTGCATTTTTTACATTAATTTATTTAATGTGCATATAGAGGTGCAAATGTGGGCCACAGAACCCATGTCAGAGGACATCTTAGAAGAGTTGGTTTTCTTCTATCATGCTGGCTCTGGGGATTGAACTCAGGTCATCAGGCTTGGCAGCAAGGGCCTTTATCCATTGTATCATCTTGTTGCTCTTGCATTCTTGCATTTTTTCCTTCACCCCTTGGGGCCAAATTTTGCACCCTCCTTCTAATCTTATGTATAAGATTTTTTCCTAGGTTGCTCAGATCAGGTGCTACTACTCCAAGGCCTGCTCTTATGGTTGCTTTTGTCTTCATGACACATTGCTTGTGTATGGGAGGAAGTGGCATTCCAGTGTTCTTACAGACATGTTGTGCTAATTGCACTCCTTTTGGTAGTTTGTGGTGCCCAGGATACAAACTGAGGAATCATAATTTGGACTTTTCAAATATCTGTGACATGGCTCCAAATTGGCCTGTTGAGTTTAGTGGCCAAAGGTGCTGATTGCAGTTTTGAGGCTCTTTGGTCAGCCTGCATTTCCATCTTTATTTTTCTGATACTTCTATCATTATTTAAAGAAGCCCCAACCTCTGTAGATTGCCAGAGCAAGGCCTTAAAATAGCATGACATGGTGTAGTGACCATGTGCTCCTGCTTTTTTGTTGATATGATTCAGTGTTGGTGGGGGCTGGCAGGATATAGAGGACAAGTTGTTAGCCCATCATCATGATTTCTGATGAATCAGTCTAGTGCGCCCACTGCAGAAGGCTCATCCAGTCTCTTGTAAGCCTGCAGGTTTGCCCTGGAAACTTATAGTAATGGCTATTTCATGGATATAAGGGTTTTTATGCTTTGGGCATAATCTGTCATTTTCATTTTCTGTGCATTTTTATTCCACTGAACTTATGCTATCTCATATTTTGATTTGTATTTTCCATTCCAATGAATATTAGTTTATATTCTGAAATTTTTTTTTTACAAAAGTAACTTGATTTCTCAGTAGATCTGCAGCCTACTATGGAGTAATTAGTTCATAGTCTCCCCATTCAAGATCTGCACACCAATTTCCTGAGCATAGTCCGTGTCTTTGAATTTGATAACATCCTTTTGTTCAGAAATGTTAACTATAGCAAGTTCTTCCTGAGAATGACTTCCAGACAGTTCATTGATTCACAAAGTATAAACCTCCCATAGGACACTATTTACAACAAGCTTACTAANTATTATGGTTTCCTTGATTTTCAGTGACCCAGTATACAACTGTAGGTCCCTTTGGGATATGCAGTGGGGCCATTTGCAAGTCTCATTGTTTTGGTGATGCAGCTTCCTACTCCTTGGGGACCTCAATACTCTCCTTTTAGTCAAAGGCTGCATAAATCTGGGTCACAGAGCAAAAACTGAGCAGGAATACTCACTGGTTTGTTGTGGGTAGTACACTCAGTCCGTTTGCCTGAATACTTACTCCTCTGAGTGGTCTCTCTCAGCTTGACTGTAAGATGAATTTCTAAACGGTCTTGTTAAATAAAAACACAGGGCCAGAAATAGGGTGAAAATCTGACAGAGATCAGAGAAATTAGGAACAGCTACCAGCCTCACCTTAACAGCGCTGCTGCTTCCAAAAGAGTGTGTGATTTCCTACATCTCCACGCCTGTATCCCTTTCTGTTCTGTTCTCCCATTGGCTCTCTCAGCCCAGCTACATCACTTCCTGTCTGTCTGTATAGACCTCCAGAATTCTATGATCGATGTTGGGATTAAAGGCATGTGTCTCCATGCTTGACGTTGTTCCTAGTGTGACCTGGAACTCACAGAGATCCAGACAGACCCTGCCTGCTAGGTGATAGGATTGTGCTAACATTGCAAGGCTAGCGGCTGATCTTGTTCCTTTGATCCTTAGATAAATTTTATTAGGAGACATACATAAAATACCACCACATTTCCCCTCTTTGTCTAATAAAAATAAAAAAAGTAAAAAAAAAGTTATAACTAATATAAGAAAAACTATATACAATAAGTACAATAACTATATACAATATATACAAGCAATTAATACATCAACAATGTCTAGTCCATTTGCATTTTTCAAATTCAGAGAAAATACTCTGTTATCTATCCTATTTTGGTGAGTTCTAAATGTACATAATTCACTTTGTATCCTAACTTATATTACTAACAGAAAACTCTTATGATATCTTTCAAATTTATACACTTTACACCTCTTAGTGAGATTCTTTTCTGAATTTCTTAACAAAGAAAACTGTAACTATCTAATCTTCAACTCCCTCAGAGACCTGAGAAGGAAATAATATTACCTAGTAAAACAGAAAGTGCAAACAAGTGACTTCCAAAAAAAAATGTGAGTTGACAGAAACAGCTAGCTGCCTGGACAGTCATCTTGAGTTTTTCTTTTCTTTTTTTTTTTCCAATGTTGGGGCATCATCTTCAGCCTACAGGTTTAGCATATCTGACAGATTCATTTGTGAAGCAGGATGTACTCAAGGTCTACAGCTCAATCCCACATTCAATGCAAGTATTCCATGTACCAGATAAACTTGAATTCCACCAGTGTCCTGTCATGATTCAGGATTTTAAATTCTGGAAATTGCTGGTATTTTTGGAATTCAGCTTCCCATTTTTCTCAGCTTATGGGTGGCTTCACCTTGGCATCCCATTCTTCTCTGCTTGTAGGTGGCTTCATCTCCTTTGTTAAATGCCAGTTTATCATTGAGAGGTCAGACTCTATCAGCCTAGTTACTCCTCCAAGAATAATTGTTCCAGCTACTGTTCCACAGCACACCAGTAGCCATCAGTCGACTGTCTGTTCAGCTGCCTTNGAAGGAAGAGGCACTGTACTTTTTCCAGATTGCAAAGCCACTTCAGCGACGGTGCCATATTGTCTTGGCCTCAGAGGACGCCTGTTGCCAAAGCTGTAACCACACTTGTCTTGGAAAGGATCAGTAGTCCTTCGTTTTGTGTCCTGCTTGTCGATTTTGAACAGGATAGTGTCAGCAGTCAATGCGGGGGCATTTTCTTGCCTAGTGGCTAACTTTTGCCATATGAAAATTAAGTCCATATGCAGTTGCTTCAATGCCCATATCTTCTCTGAAATAAATTGGTGCTGCCAGGAGCCAACATGTCTCATAGTCATGAAAAAAGAAAAAAATCTAAGTTATTAAAACATTTTTAATGCCATATTCTACAGATCTCTGAAGGGTTTGAAGATGACCTGTCTATCTAAAATATATCTCTGCTTAACCTTGAAAACACCTAATATGACTACAAGCTCGATTGTAATGACTAATTACTAACTCTCATTTCTCTATATTCTATAAATAATCTACCTCTTATCCATATCCTCTTTTTTTCAAACAAGAATCTTAAATCTAATCTCCTTTGTTTAGCCTTTTTTGACCATTAACAATAACAACTTGCAATTAACCATCTCAAACAATGAAAATTATCCCAAACCCAAAACCTATTGAAAAACAAACAAACAAACAAAAAACACCATTTGTATCCAACCATCTCAAACAATGAAAATTATCCCAAACACAAAACCCATTGAAAAACCACAACCACACGCCCCACCTCTTGGGAATATGGGCGTTGTATTCTTAAATTTGCTTCCTGCTGTTTCTGGGTGAAGCCGTCTTTAGGGGTTGCTGAAAAGAAAATTTTTGGGTTGATTGTCGAGTCTGCAATGGTAGCTGTATCATTTGTTATCCAGTCTCTGCATAACACAAAAGTGTAGGGCTTATCTCAAGCCCTCATTCGAATAATCTGTGAGGCTGGATCATGTCAGCTAGCCGTCTCAAGATTGTACTGAGCAATTTGTAGTGCAAAGCTGATCTTCAGGTGATGTTTGTCTGCTTAGTGGTATTATTATCGTCTACATGGAATTGTTGTTGTAGGACCCCATCATCTTTCTGGAGACTTCAAATTTTCTATCAGGCCTGGTCATGATTCACTGCAGAAAACTGATAGGGACTCGAACAAACATAAAGCATGTATAGGCAGCTAAATGAAGCCCTTTTTTTTAAGAATTAATTTGTACTCTATATGACCATTAATATAATGACAAAAGTTAAAACATATATATATACATATCAATTTTATAAATTTTGATATAAAATTCATACCTTAAGAAGAGCCTAAAGAATCAAAGTAGAACCAAAGAATTGAAATTAGTAGAAATAGATTAGTCCCTTAATTTTTTGGTTTTCTTCTGTCCCACATCACATGGATTTTCTGACATGACACAGGGATTTTGTATTTTTCTTTTAACAAACATGCTTGGGTTTAGAGAAGGAGAGTGCCATTCTCCAACTCCAAAGCCAGCTTTTATTTTTAATTGAACTGTGACTACACAAAGACCATTTGTGTTAAGTGTCTGTAGAGAAGAACAGAAGCAAACATTTAGGAAGACTTACGAAATTTTATATATGATACATCAATTGGCCAATTTACTCTTTTTCTTTGAACATTTATTCTGGATGATTTGTCCTTTTTCTTCAGACATCTCATTTGTCCAGTGTTCTTCAGACTCCTTAGAGTTCATTTTCCTGAAGGACAAAAACAGAAACACTTCACCAAGCCTAACTTTGGGGAGGTTCCCTTTGGGCAAGTTATATCTGATTAAATGAAAAGGCATTTGTTAGTGGTATAAGTTAATTTTAAGTTGGATGGTCATGCTGGTTGATGAACTATCACCTCTTCTAATTAAGAGGTATCTCTTGTTCGAATCGAACCGTTATCAATTTTGATGGTATCTATAGCTTTTCTTCTCCTGTAGAGACAAAAGCAAAACCTCATCCCCAACATAACACTTAACCTGGTTTCCATTCTGAGGTCAACACATCCTTAAAGTATATAGGCTTATTTAACTCTGTAGTTTTTTTCTATTATCCAATGTCTCTCTGCAGCTGTTGTTCCTTTCTCAATAGCATTGAGAAAATTCAAAGTTAATAAAGCATTATATAATCTATTTCTGGGGGTTTTTGTTACCCCTTTCTGTTTATTTAGCATATCCTTTAGAGTTTAATTTGATCTTTCTATAACTGCTTGGCCTGTAGGATTACCTGTAATATGCTTTCTATTGTAATAAGCCAAAAACATATGCTGGAGCATTGTCAGTTTTAATTTGTGCAGGTATACCCATGATGGCTGTGACTTCTAGCAAATGTGTGATTACCAAATCAGCCTTTTCAGAACTCAGAGCAGTTGCCCATTGAAATCCTGAATAAGTATCAATAGCATGGTGTACATATTTCAATTTTCCAAATTCTGCAAAGTGAAATTGTATCCATCTGCCTGATTTCATTCCTCTGAGTACCCTTTGGGTTACATTTATCTGTTGTTGTCTTTACTATTGACATGATGTTTTTTAATGAAATTCTGAGGCCTCCAGCACATTCCCTATCAATAGTTTATCAATCTCATTATCACCTTTTGCTAGAGGGCCTGTCAGACCGGTATGGGATCAGATGTGAGTTATATATAAGGGATGCTTCCTATTCCTGATTTATATCCTGTAACTGAATAAATAACAAAGTTAATTCTGACTCATTGGGGATAAATTCAGTGGTTTCAATATGTAAGACCACTCTTTCAGCATACTGAGAGGCAGTAACTATGTTGAGAGGTTCCAAAAAATCCATTAATACCAACAGAATAGCATACAATTTTGATTTTTGAACTGAATTATAAGGACTTTGAACCACTTTACATAAATTTTCTGATTTGTAACCTGCCTTTCCTTTGTTTGTTTGTGTCTGTATAAAATGTATGAGCTCCAGATATGGGTGTTTCCCATACAATGCGAGGCAAATTCCAATCAGCTCTCTTTATAAGTTCAATTCTATCACTTTTGGGATATTTGCTGTTAATCTCTCCCAAAAAATTACTGCAAGCTCTTTGCCAATGTTCACTTTCTGCCCATAATTTGTCAATGTCGTGCTTAGTTAAAGGTATGACAATTTCTGCNGGGTCTATTCCTGCTAATTGACAAAGTCTCAATTTTCCTTTTAAAATCAAGTCAGAGATCTTTTCCACATAGGTTTTTAATTTTTTTCTCTGTTTATTTGGTAGAAATATCCATTCCAGTATAATATCTTCCTTCTACATTAAAATTCCTGTAGGAGAATGCTTAGAGGGTAAAATAACCAAAATACAATCAAGCTTTGGATCCACTCGATCCACATGTCCTTCCTGTACTTTCTTTTCCACCAAAGCCAATTCTCTCTCAGCTTCAGCTGTTAATTCTCTTGGACTATTTAAGTCCTTGTCACCTTCTAAGGTTTTGAACAAATTGCTCAGTTCACCATTTTTTATCCCAACAACAGTTCATAGATGGGAAATATTTCTGAATAACCCTTGAAAGTCATTAAGAGTCCGTAATCGATCTCTCCTAATTTGCACCTTTTGGGCTCTAATTTTTTGTAGACCTATTTTATATCCTAAATAATTAATAGAATCTCCTCTTTGTATCTTTGCAGGAGCAATTTGTAACCCCCAACAAGGCAAAATTTTCTTTACTCTTCAAACATTCTAAGTCATCTGCATTTGAATCAGCTAGTAAAATATTGTCCACGTAATGATAAATTTTAGATTTAAGAAATTGTTTTCGTATTACTTCCAATGGTTGTCTTACAAAATATTGGCACAGGGTTGGGCTATTTAACATTCCCTGTGGGAGAACCCTCCATTGATAGCTCTTAACAGTTTGAGAATTATTATAATTAGGCACCATGAAGGCAAATCTCTCTTTGTCTTTTTCTTGTAAGGGTATTGAGAAGAAACAGTCTTTTAAATCAACAACTATTAGAGGCCATCCTTTAGGTAACTAACTAGGCAAAGGAATTCCAGATTGTAGAGGGTCCATTGGCTGAATTTCCTTGTTAATTGCTCTTAGGTCTGTTACCATTCTCCATTTACCAGATTTCTTTTTAATAACAAATACAGGAGAATTCCAAGGATTGGTTGATTCTTCAATATGCTGAGCATTTAACTGCTCTTGTACCAGCTCTTCTAAAGCCTGCAGTTTCTCTATTGTTAAAGGCCATTGCTGAATCCATACAGGCTTGTCTGTTAACCATTTTAAAGGTAGAGCTGTTGGTACTTTTGAAAGATCAGTAGTTGTTGTGCCCTGTTCTTGTACAATCTGGATGGCCAGTGATTGTTCTTTATAATAGTACTAATATCTAATAGTACTAATATCTCTAATATTCTAATATCTCTCTCAGAAATATGTGTTAGTTTATGGTTTGTTTCTGAGGTTGGAGGAATATTAATCTGAGTATTCCATTGTTGTAATAGATCATGGCCCCATAAATTCATAGCTATATTAGCCACATATGGCTTTATTTTTCCTCTCTGTCCTTCTGGTCCTATACATTTGAGCCATCTTGTACTCTGTTTTACTTGAGATAATGTTACAGTCCCTAATAACTGAACAATTACCTCNTGAAGAGGCCAATTTGGATGCCAAAATTCTGGTGCAATTATAGTAACGACCACACAAGAGTCCACTAAGACCATCCAAGAAGACATCATTTATTCATATTTTTAATTTCAGTCTTTGTTCATTTATAAAAGTTTGCCAAAAAATTCATTTTTTAGTTTCTCCTGAGTTTCCTGTTCTTTCTGCTATAGCTATTCTATCACCCCAAGCAGTAAGGTTTTTTACAATAGGCATTTGGTTATTTAATTTCTCTGAGAAGGGGTTTCTTCTACAATGGCAGGAAAAGTCTGAACTGAATTTGCTGCGGGGGNCTGTGACAGACCCCTCAGGGACTTTCCAGAAGGCAGAGGATTATGTTGTCTATCCCTTGTTGATCTACATTCATTGGTCCAGTGTTTCCCTTTACCACACCTTAAGCATAATCCAGAAGGGAGGGGCATTCTGTTACCAGTGTTCCTTGAAGAAACATTGTTTCTAGAAATGCCCTGTTTATACTCCCTTGTCATATGTCCTGGTTTATCACAGTTAAAACATCTGACATTATTATTTTTCCTCAAAGTTCTTGTTATAACCTCTCCTATCCACATATCATCATGGTCATGGGACTCAATATTAATCGTGTCTTTGATCCAATCCTCCAAGGGTGCAGATCGTGCCTTTAACGGCTTGATTATTCTTTTGCATGCTGCATTCACAGTCTCAAAAGACAAGGATTCAATTATTATCTGTCTAGCTTCTGAATTTGGTATAATTCTATTTACTGCTGAAGACAGCCTTTGTAGGAAATCCGTGAAGGATTCTTTGGGGCCCTGTATAATTTTTGTAAATGATTCAATTTTCTTTCCTGCTTTCTCAGTTCTGACCCATGCATTCATAGCTGCCATGTGCCATAGAATTAACGTTTGGTTATCATATAAACATTGTCTGTTTATATCCATGTATTCGCCTTCTCCTAGAAGTTGATCCTGGGAAATTTCTATACCTCTAGTCCTACATTGCTGTTCTATAGTTTTAGCTTCTTGTTTAAACCATGCTTTCCATTATAAGTTTGGACTGGGTTCTCTCACTGCAGCACCTAATTCTTTCCAATCCTGAGGGATAATTCTATCACAAGTTGACCACAAGTTTAACATCTGCTTTACAAATGGAGAATGCATGCCATATGATACTATAGCTTCTTTAAATCTCCTTAAATCTAGCATTTGTACTGGAGCCAAATTAGCTTGAACACGAGCATCTGGCAGTTGTTGTAAGGTTACAGGGTAGGTTAATGTCTGCTGTCTCATAGCCTGAGGCTGTTTGTCTGTAACCATGTAATTCAATCCTGAGCTAAGTTCACCTTTAAATTCTTNTGTCTGAGTCTGAATTTCTCTATAAGTCATTTTAACAGGTTTTTCTAAAGTCAATCCTGAGCTAGGTTCACCTTTAAGCTCTTTCATCTGGGTTTGAAGTTCTCTGTAATTCCTTTTAGCAGGTCTTTCTAAAGCTTTTATCTTGGCACTCAAATTGACCAACCTTCTTAATGCTCAAATAAAAATGATTAAACAAATAATATTCATAATTGATGTCATGTACATCCCATCAAGATTAATTATCCTCTCATTTAGTTGTTCTATTAGGCTGCTTAATGTGTTATCAAATAGAGACCATTTGCAACCATTGTAAAAATGTTTCCCATTTTTTAATGTGGGGAAAAATTCTCTTTTAACTAGTTTCTCTTTTTAAGATATCTTAATTGACTTACTAAATCTGTCGACTATGTAGAACAGTTTAAGTCCGAGGGAATTGCAAAGCAGCTACCTAGTGTGGTGGCAGTTCCGAGATGGAAATTCAGAGAGAGAGAGAGAGAGAGAGTGCCCCCCTCACCAGGAGCTAAAGAAAGCCAAAGAGACCCTGGCCATGTGGTTCTAGCTCTGGCCATTAGCAGCTCTAGCTGCGTGCAACCCAGACTGTAGCTAGGCCCTGTGGCCGCTTGCAGCCCTGGCCGAGCTGGGGGACTTGTAACCCCCGACCTGTAAGGTCACCAAGGGCTTCTTAATGAATTCTTACCATGTTGGGATGCCAAATGTAAGATGAATTTCTAAACGGTCTTGTTAAATAAAAACACAGGGCCAGAAATAGGGTGAAAATCTGACAGAGATCAGAGGAATTAGGAACAGCTACCAGCCTCACCTTAACAACATTGCTGCTTCCAAAAGAGTGAGTGACTTCCTATATCTCCATGCCTATATCCCTTTCTGTTCTGTTCTCCCATTGGCTCTCTCAGCCCAGCTACATCACTTCCTGTCTGTCTGTATAGACCTCCAGAATTCTATGGTTGATGTTGGGATTAAAGGCGTGTGTCTCCACACTTGACTCTGTTCCTAGTGTGACCTGGAACTCACAGAGATCCAGACAGACCCTTCCTGCTAGGTGATAGGATTAAGGGCGAGTGCTAACATTGCAAGGCTAGTGGCTGACCTTGTTCCTTTGATCCTCAGATAAATTTTTTTGGGTACATATAAAATACCACCACACTTGACGTATTTTGAACATATGTCAATTATATACCTAAGGAAGACTGTGGTATAGAATTTCTTCTCTGAACTGTGATTAGTCTTAAGCACCAGCTACTAGCAGCTCAGTTATTGCTGTTGCTGCAGACGAAAATGAGGATATGCAGGAGGAGGAAGAGTAGAATTTAGAGGAAGAGCAGGAGGAAGAGGAGAAGGAGGAGGAGGAAGATGAAAAAGAAGTAGGAGGTGGGTAAGAAGAATAGGAAGAAGTGGAAGAGGAGGAAAAGGAAACTTCACAAACTGTTCTTATGCACAGTGAGACCAGATATCCTGTCATCACCCAGGCCTACACAGTGGCAATGGCAAGCTTCTAAGTGATGTTAGTGACTTTTCTCTTGTGTAATCATGATTCTCTGATTTCTCTGTCAGAGAAACTTACTTACCCACTAGCATTTTTCTGGCCTCAAGTAATCGAACCATTTCCAGACAGCAATACCCCATAGCCTTGATGCTCCCACTCCACTCCTGTCTGCCAAGGCCATGCCTGCTTTCAAGAATGCTAATGATGAACCATTGTTGCCTGGACTCTTCCAGGTCCCAGCTATCAGCAACTTTGCATCATGCTCTGAGAGCCTTGCCAGAGCATGAAGCCCTGTTTCTCCAGCAGGCTCTTGCAGTCCCTGTGCAATCTGAATCCTCAGAGGTCCTCTTCAAGCCCGTGGCACAAGGACAGCTTTCTCTCTCTCTCTCTCTCTCTCTCTCTCTCTCTCTCTCTCCAGATGTGGGAGCATGCGGTTCCAGCTTCTCCTTTGGCTGGCTCCTCTCTCCTGTCTATCAAGTCCAGCCCAGCCTACTTGGCTCTTGCTGAGCTGGGACTTCACTCTGGGTAGGGCTTGGCAGCAGCTTCATGAACTCTTCCCCCTTTTCTGCCCACTCTCCTGGCTTTAGCATTGTGAGTTCTGTGGCCAATATGTAGTGTTGACTACAATCTCAGAAAAAGGGGAGGGCAAATCCTGGGAGTGAAGGCCCCTGTGTGGACAAGACTTAGGCAAGCCTTTCTCCCTCAGGAGCAGGGATGGGGTAACACTGACTCTTCCTGTAAAAGGAAGACCACTTCTGTAGGTTTAGAAATTTCAGAGGCACCTAGGGAGTGCAATACTCACAGACCTTCTCCATCTAGGAAACAGGCCTCCTCACAGAGGTTCGAAATTGATACTACGGATCTGTTTTGCTCCTTGAGCTGTTTCTGTCCTTCATTTGTCTCATAGCAGCTGTGTTTGTTTCAGCTTCTGCTGCTTGCCCACCCCTGAGATGGGAACCATGCTGTAGGCCCAATGAGATGCAGGCGATTCAACTCAAAGTCTCTGAGTCAACCTCTGTGGGTCACCATAGCAGCATAGACAGCAGCACCCTTCTCCAGTGTCATTGGAGATGGCATTCCCAAATGTCCCAGGTATCTGGATGTCCTCAACAGCAAATGTTCTGCCTCTCCACAGGACAGCCATTCCAGCAAATTTCTAAAGTGAGAGGTGTAGCAACTGGGCAGCCACATTATGCCTATGGCTGACTGCATGCCAGTTAATCCTCATTGGTTCCTGTGTAGAGTCAATGGTAATGCTGTACCACTCCTTAACTGACCCCTTTCTTGCCTAGAGACCTCTGGAAGCAGGTGTGTCACCTTGGGTCATCCAGGAAGCCCAGCACTAGAGAATTAGTAGAGCTATGTTTTTATTTAGATCCACCTCCCACAGATATAACAGGAAGGAGCAGAATTGAAGAGTGGGGCCCAACATGACAATCTTGTCCAGTCAGTCAATCAGGCAGGTGCAGAACAGAACTTGCTCTCACACTCATACAGTGTTGAGCCTGGATGGTCATGCACATCCTTCTAGCACCTGAAACACAGTAGCACATGGGGTCCATAATGACAGACATACTGAATGAATGAATGAATGAATGAATGAATGAATGAGTGAATGGATGAATGATGGGTGCTTTGGAAAGCGGAGGGTGAGTGTCAGATGAGAAGCACAAGGATGCATCAGCAGTCTTCATACAGCAGATTCACCTTTTACCCCACGGTGCCCTTTGCCTCAGATCTCACTTGTAGGAGATGCTTCCACCTCCCATTGTGCTTTAGTCAACTGTCTGGATGGTAACTTCTTCCATGGCAAATACTTACAGAACATCTAGAGATCTGTTAGCATGGGGTTATGTACAGCTTGCTGGAAGAGAGCATGTCTTCCAGCATCAAGACACACCACAAAGTGAGATTAGTAGGCACTGCCCTCTCTGGCACTCCCTGCAGGGGCATCCTCACCCCTACATTGCTCACAGGGCTGTTCACCCTAAAAAAATGGGGATGTCTTTCTGTACGCTGTGAATATGTGTTGCTAGCTGATTGGCCAGTAGCCAGGCAGTAAGTATAGGCAGGATAAGCAGACAAGGAGAATTCTGGGAAGAGGAAGGCTGAGTGAGGAGACACCAGCCGCCACTGAAGGAACAACATGCCAGCAGACCTGTAAAGCNATGGAACACATGGCAAAACATAGATAAATAGAAATGGGTTAAATAAAGTGTAAGAGCTAGTCAGTAATAAGCCTGAGCTAATGGCCAAGCAGTTATAATTAATATAAGCTTCTGAGTAATTATTTTATAAGCTGCTATGGGAACATGGGGCCTGGTGGGACCCAGCAGGACCCGGACAAAACATTCTCCTATAGCTGGGTGTGTTGTCCTCCTGACCTTTCAATAATGCAACTTGAGCAGAGGAAGCAGGAGTTAGGAATGTGAAGAAGGGCCTGAACCATGGGCAGAGAGCTCCCAAGGCCTCACAGAAGAGAAATCACTCCAGCTAGCTCCTGCGGTCCAGAGGATTTTGTTAGGTGGCAGGGCCCAACCCTAGACGGTTTCTAGAGACTGAGAGAGGACCAAGGATGAAACAGATGCATGTGGGAAGCAAGGTGGTGGCAGAGGGGGGTGCAGAAAATCGGGTGGGTTTCAATTCTTGCAGAAGTGTGGGCCAGACTAAGGTCCGTCCTTGGGTTTCACAGTGATTGTNGGGTACAGGTGAACAGTCACTTGTCTCCCTGATGAGATTTTGATGCTGGGCTCATTTGGCTAGTCAGCTCTGACAGAACTTTGTGTACCTCTGATGCACCCTGAGCATGACAGAAGAGGCATGGAGACTATAAGCTACAGCCCCACGAGGGTGTATGGCCAAGATACTCCTATTGGCTTTGCCTTCTGCTGCATCCAGAACATGCCAGAGTAGCTGCTGCTGCTGCAAAGTCAGAAGGCATGGTATGGATTTGCCCAGGCATCTACAGCATGGCCTGAGCTGCCACTGTGTCCAGGGCAAGGCTGGATTTAATCAGATAGTTCCTTCCCCCACTGCCTCTAAACAGGAGGTGGTGGTGGTGGATACAAGATGATAAGGAAGACTGCCCTTGAATGTGTGCAAATGATATTTGCAGAAAGCTATAGGAGAAAAGGCCCTCTTGTTGGGTGAACTGCCACTAGCTAGTGTTTTGCCATGGTCTTGAGCAGGACATTTCCTCATAGTGCCATCTGCTGGCCTAGTCCTCCAACTTCACTGTGCATCAAAGTTGCTGGGGGAGGGGCAGCTATAGTTGTGCCTGCATCACTAGACCCCCAAGCAAGACCACCACAGAGCCGATACCCAATGCAAAACATGAGGGGGTTTATTGATAACAAGCAAACCCGGGCTTGGTCCGTGTCCAATGCGCTGACTAAGCAGGTGGAGGAGGACAGCCCTGAGCTCTCAGAGGGAGGGGTTTTTAAAGGGAAAAACCTCAAGCAGGGTGGTACAAGCCTTTGCATCATATGATTGGGTGAGGGTATGTATCCTTCGAATTTACTGGTTGGGGGTTACAGTTATCATTTTTGGGCAGGCCTGGACAAGTCCTAGGCTTTGTCCTTGAGCTGCCATGGAGGCTGGCTGACCTAGCATGTACTGACTATGGGGGCTGACTCAGTGGCCCAGGCTCTGTCCTTGAACTGCCATGGAGACTGGCTGGCCTCACATATTCACATTGACCCATGCATGTAGCTCTAAGTTGGTGAGGGGTCCCAGACAGTAAACAACTGGCTGAAACCTGAGCAGTCAGAGTACGTGCAGAAAGGGAGCTACTGCAAGGAGTATGTGATAGCCCCCCAAGAAATTGCTTGCTCAAGTCTCAGGAAACTGAAACTGAGGCCTGATCTCTGAGAGAAGACTAAGCAGCCTGTTATGGCGTGTGCTTGGTCCTTTCACTATCCGAGCAGGGTAAGTCAGCACCTATGGCAGAAGTTCTGTCATGCTTAGGGAGCAGGTGTAGAGGTGGGGGTGCTTTGCCTTCGGGGTGGACAACTTGTGAGACAGTTNTTCTCCACTCCCCCCAGGTTCTTCCCTCCCCCACCTTCCTTCTGGGCTCTATGTTTTCTGACGGGAAGCCCCTCTAAATTGTTTGAGGCATATAGATATAGGATCATTCCTCGTTTACTGTTTGGAAGATTGTTTTCCTTTCTTCTCAGCGCTTTGGTGTGGTTTTGCTGTAGATTTATTTGGTTTTAATCTATTTCAAGCTTGCTCAGCTTCTGAAATGTGTCTTTTGACAAAGTTTGTTCTTTTCTCTGTTCTTGCTCCTTGCAGTGTGCTCAGTACCGACACCCCCAGCTTCTGGAGACCCTGTGACAGACACATTAGGTTTCCCTCTATAGTCTTATATGTCTCTGAAGCTCTGCCGTGTTTTATGGTGTGTGCGAGCATACAATTGGATATTTTAGGGTGAATCCCTCAGTGTGGAATTTGTAGGGTTATTAGGTATACATTTGATTTTTGAGATACTGCCAAACTTTGTTCAAACTACTTCTGGTTTTTACAGTATATTTTCTCTGGTTCTTTGCTCTGCTCACCCATTTCTGCTACTGATGACCTTGCTAATGATGTCTTTATTTTCAGCTATCCAATTTTTAAGTTTAAATTTTCAGATGGGTTCTTTGTACATTCTATTAATTAATGAGACTTTGTACTTTTAGTTTTTCTTTCTACAAAAAGATTTATTTATTTTTATTTTATCTATATGACTGTTTTGCCTGCATATATGTATATTCAGCACATGCATGCAGTGCCCACAGAGGCAAGAAGAGGGCATCAGATTCCCTGGAACTGAGATACAGACTGTTTTGAGCTCCAGGTGGGTGCTGGGAATCAAACCCGAGTCCTGTGGAAGAGCACGGAGTACTGTTAACTACTGAGCCATCTCTCTTGCCCCAAGTTTTGCTTTCTTTAAATTTGAGTTTTTCATTACTCAGTGAAGCATTTTTATGATGGTTCATTTGACAGGTAAATGCTAATATGTATCTTCAGTGTAGACTCTGCTGTTCTTTGGATGGTACGTGATTTTCTGTTGACATCTGCACGTGTTCATATTGTTTGTCTCACTCTATTTAAGCTGTGTTGTAGCTGGACTCCTTTGGCACCACCACATCAGAGGAAAGAGGAGGGTATTACTACATGAGTGAATTGTGGAGCTACACCTTCATCCGTCCTACTTCCGTGAATCCCTGAATCTCCAGGGAAACTTTATGTGATTTCTGGTCAAGATTGGAATTTGGGTTCTGAGCAGGATTTCATTGTTGNCTTATGGCCTGGGAAGGTTAGTGATGCCCCATTATTGCCCTCTCCCATGTAGCCTGCTACAACATCTTGGAGGATTGGTCTTATTGCCACTTGGTCAAATACCAGCTGTCTGCTATGCCTTCTTGACACCATACAGATGGGTAAGGGGTGACCTGGTGTGATGGTCTCAAAACAGGACTAGGATCTGATCACAGTTGACACAGCTCTCCTCTGAAGACACCAAACTGAAATGACCTTCTGAGCAATCAGTGATCAGAGCAGAGTGCATGACATTGTGGATATTTGAGGGTTCTTGTGAGCTGTGTTTGGAAAGGGTGTTAAGTGAGGCAGTTTCTATAGATCAGTCTAGCAGGCTGGTGAGGAGCAGCCCTGTGTGTCTCTCTCTCTCCCCAGGAGATCAAGGCAGCATTGACCCACAAAGTTGAGGGGGGTTGTCAGTGGGCTCCTGGGGCTTTAGCAGAAGATTCATTTTATTCCCATCTGGCAGGAAGCTAAGAGGTTGTGAGTCAAGAAGCGCAGGGTACAGGAAATAAGGGTGCCCAGCAGTGGGACCACAGGAGTTAACACTGGACTGCATGAGTGAGGTGCATGAACAGGTCCATAAAGTACATCAGCCAAGCTCTCCGTGCCACTCTCAGCCTGCCTGACTCAGCCAGTCCTGGTGGTCTGCTTGATACCATACAAAGCCAAATCCTGGGCCCAACACAAATGTTGGCACACAACAAACATTTAGTAAATAGCTGCTGTTCATAGCTGCTGGCAGCAGAAAAACGTTCATTCGTTCGTGTAGGCTGCTAGAGCTAGGAGCAAACAGGTGAGAAAGATCCTGGGTTTCTGAGATCCTACAGGGTCTATCTTCAGAGCAGGAGGGACGAAAGCTGGAAGTCCTCAGCAGGAAGTTTACAAGTTTGCTAGCTCCTGCTCCAGAGTCCTGGAGTAAGGAGTAGGCAGCCCAGGGATGGCCAAATAAGTGTAAGTTAGAGAGCTGGAGAATAGGAAGTTAGAGCCACCAGAGGCTATTGTTAAAGGGCTCATCTCTGGTGCCTAGATTTATGACTACTTGAGCACACACACACACACACACACACACACACACACACACACACACCACTTTCTGTTCTTATTCACAGAGTGGTCAGTAGCACCCTAAACTTAGCCCTTTCACTGGACACCAAGTCCGCACAACATCTCTGGCCCCCACATGAGGTCCTCACATGTGTCCACCCCACCCATACTTTACAGATAGAGCATCAACATGGCAGACTCAGGCCCCCAAACTGAACTTAAATCCAGCATTTCTCTTCACAAATACTGCCCTCCCCTCCAATCAAAGAGCAGAAGGACCCTACTAGCTTCTAAAGGAATCTAAGCCCTTCCCATCTCTTGGTGCTTTTAGTGTGAACACCAAGTCAGGTTGAAAGGTTGAAAAGTGGTTTTTTTTTTGTTGTTCTTTTGTTTTGTTTTTGTTTTGTTTTTGTTTTATGTAGAAAGGCATCAATGAACAGAGAGGTGTCTGGATGGCTGGAAGAAGTTGCCGAAAACAGGGTTCCAACCATCAAGGGATTCCAGCACTCGGGCACAAAAACCAAAAACAGAGGATTTCAGTATGGAGCAGTAGCAGGGACGTTGTTTTCAACTCACACAGTCACTTAGTGAACCCGCCTGAGCTACAGGGGGGTGTAGAGATGTTTCCTGCATGCACTTCCAGGAGGAGCTGATGTAATACCAGGCAGGCCTCTGACATAGTGTACACACTGCTTGTTGTTAGAGAACAGAAGCAGAGGTGAATGTCACCACAGATAAATACATCTGTAGCCTTGAATGCAACCAAGCAACCTTCACAGGTCCTCAGCAACAACCTGGCAGCTGAACCGTGCAGATATTAAAGCCAAATGGAGGGATTTGGGCTTCATCTACATGCTGGATGTTGCAAAGGGAAGGCAAAAATCAGCCTCTTGTACCAGCACATGCTGAACCCTCCTAACTGATGCCATCCCAATGTATGCTCAGAGAGCAATGGTTTTGGGAGACAGCCCTGAGCGAAGGCTCCATGAGGAAGGCAACTATGGCCAGCTCAGCTCACTCTTACCCAACCACAGGTTAGTCAGCAGACCCACAGGTGGCATTCTGAAGCTCAAGACAGTTCTCTGGGAGAACCCTGAGCAGGCCCATGTTGAGCATGTCAGGACCAGGACACAGCCTCCACTCGAAGAGGAGGGGAAACCTCCCAGCTAGAAACTTTCTCTTCTTCTAAGGTTGATTTCTACTTACGTGTGTGTGTGTGTGTGTGTGTGTGTGTGTGTGTGTCCACCCATGTTTCTGTGAGTGTATGTCACAGGTGTGCTGGTACCCTTGGAGGCCAGCAGAGAGTGGGAGATTCCATGCAGCTGAATGTGCAGGTAGCTGTGAGCTGTCTGATGTGGGTCCTGAGACCTGAACCCAGGTTTCCTGGAAGAGCAGGAGGCATTCAACTGCTGTACCATCTCTTCAGCTCTAGCTACAATCCTTCTTATGAGTGGACAAGAGGGTTTCCCAAGCTACAGTTTTCTCTACACTCTGCTTCCTTCTTTCATGGAGGTGTCTAGAGCAGTGAGCACCACCTAGAATTAGCTGGAGGGCCCCCAGTTCTTACTTGCAAGAGGAGACACACATCCAGGCCTAGCAGTCTGCATGTATCTGGGAAAAGGCATCCTGGAAGTTTAAACCCTGGGACACCTGGTGGTTGATATGTTGGGACTCCATTAGATTGCAGTGCCTTTACTAGATCTCCCCATGGGAGTATAGGTGACCCTCAAACAGCTACACCTTTAAAAACTCCCACCGCAACATGGATGGCAACTTCCCTGAGGCTTCAAAGTTGGAGTCTCCTCTTCATTAACTTTCTACCTCTTATATGTTCTAGTACCTCCTGAGACCACAGCTGGAAAGGGTGACAAGAGGGAGGGAGGGAGGGAGTGGTTGTAGTAGGAGGTGAGGATCAGATGACCCCAGACCCCACTCCTGTGAATGAGTGCTGACAATCCCAGCCTTTGGAGAGTGTGGTTCAGGCAAACAAAACACAGCTGCAGTGGTAAAGCTGCTACCAGCCATGCTATGCCCAGAGGACAGCGTTTCACAACAGCTTCTTCATTCCTGCCCTTCCCTGAGAGGCTTCATGAAGATAGATCAGTTTGGAAAATCAGAACCCATCCCGGGTCAGTGTTAGAGAGCAAAGGGAAGTGACCAGAA
>LZPO01066349.1:235699-247130 GCA_001675575.1 Neotoma lepida | reverse complement strand
GGAATGTCGCTGCCGCCGCCGCCGCCGCAGCCTGGCTGGCGCCTGCTTGGCTTCAGCTTATTGCTAGGCTCCTTCTGTTTCGCTCTGGAGTCCGTTGCGCTAGGCAACTCCGCTACAGGTGCCAATTCCTCCTTCTTTGCCCTGTCCAACCTTGTCTCCGTCCCTGCTAATGTTTCTTCTTCTATCCATCCTATATTCCTTTTTTCTCTCCTTCTTCATTCCTTTTCCCCACATTTTCATTCCTACTTACCCTCTATCCACTTTTCCTTCCTTCCATCTGTTCAGCCCGCATTAATCTTTCATCCATTCCTTCTTCCTACGTCTTCCCTTCCTTTCTATCCCTTCATGTTTTTCCTCCATCATCTCTTCTTTCTTTTCTTTATTAATGTTTTTGAGAATTTCATAAGTGCATGAAACTCACCCTCGTTCCTCCCCCTAACTCCACCCAGATCCACTCACCCTCAACTTCATGACCTCTTTTTGTTTTTATAACCCACTGAGTCCAATTTGTGCCTTCCATATACACATGGGTGTGGGGCCATCCACTGGCGCACATTCCTTCTCTCTAACAGTCCATCCTTTTCCTTCCATCTATCCATTTTCCTTCCATTCCCCCTCCCACCATCCTTCCCTCCCTCCCTTCTCCCTCCCTTCTATTCATCCTTCTTTCATTTAATTCTTTCCATTTTTTTCATCTGTCTTCTCTATTCCTTCTCTTCGTTCTTTCATCCCCACCCTCCCCGCCTCCAATTCTCTGTCTCTCTTCTTCACCTAGATGTGAAGACATGACTGATACATAGCACTCTCACCCTAGATTAGGGCTTCTCTGCACTCTACTCTCATCCTTGCTGAACCAGAGACCTGGTTGCCCCTTTTCTAGATGGACTGTTAAGGAGCAGGGGCCAGCCTTGATCTTCTCATTACCTTTGTGGTGGTGGGGTTTCAATGTCAATGCATGTAATGTAACCAAAGCCCTTCCCTCCTGTGCAGATGCTCTGAATATCCTTCTGATCATTGTGGATGATCTTCGCCCCTCCCTGGGCTGTTATGGAGATAAGCTAGTGAGGTCCCCAAACATTGACCAGCTGGCATCCCACAGCATTCTCTTTCAGAATGCCTTTGCGCAGGTATGTCTGGGGACCTTTGGTGTGGGTATGTGCCTTTTTGTGTATACACAGTAGGAAGTTGCATGTTGCTGCCCTAGAGAACCTCCTTGAAAGAGGGAAGCAGAGCTTGGAAAATGGAGGACTAGGCAAGCCTGTTCTCCACTCACAAGGAGCTTGTACCTGCAAGGCCCCCCTCCTCATTGGGTGGAGACTATGACCTGGCCTTGACATGCTTAAGATAGGCTTGGCCAGCTTTCATTCAGAAACAGAAACTGCCTGGAGCTGAAAAATCCACCCTGTGGGTCTGCCAACTGAGTTGTGGGTGGCTAAGAGTCAGCCATCTATCCATAGCAGTTGTCCTCCCTAGCCCCCTTTCAGGGCTCCAAGAGCATCACCGTTTCTGGGTACCTAGGGGTGCCATTGCATAGGAAAACACCCCCCGAACACACACACACACACACACACACACACACACCCCTGCTGTTTTGATAGCATGATTACTGTCTTCCTTTATTCAGAAGACAACAATCTCTAGTACCTGGGTGAGGCCTAAATCCCACTGGTTAGCTTTGAGATCTGCATGACTCAGCTGCCAGGCGGTTGCTGAGGATCTAGAGAGGTTGCTTAGTTACCTTGAAGACTGCAGACATATTTGGCTGGGATGATGTTGACATTTGCTTCTGCTCCCTAACAGCAAGCAGTATGCGCACCAAGTCGAGTGTCCTTCCTCACTGGGAGGAGGCCTGACACCACCCGCCTGTATGACTTCAACTCCTACTGGAGGGTACACTCGGGGAATTTTTCCACCATCCCCCAGTACTTCAAGGAGAATGGCTACGTGACCATGTCGGTTGGGAAAGTCTTTCACCCTGGTACTGTTCAATTATCAAAGCCTAGGCTCTCTGTTTCTGTGCCTGAATACTGGAATCCCTTCCTGGGTTGGGGCTATCTTTGTAGTGATCTTTCCTGACAGGCCAGGTAACTTGTTGATCATTGCTACATTTCTATGAAACAAGAATAACAAAACAAAACACTTCTTTAACCTAGTTTCATGTTCACAGTCTAAATAAAAAAGAATAGAAAGAAATTGATTTCCTTTAGAAGTTGGAGGTGATACTTTGGGACTTAGTCAGCTGCTTGGGTTGTGGAAGTGCACTGGCTGTTGGAGAGACAGTTCTGGTGTCATTCCAGCCCTGGGCCTGACCCTGTGCCCTGCAGGGTGCCTGACTGTAAAGTTGGGTGTGAGGTAACCACATCTGAGGACCTTGAATGACTTGATGTCCAGGTATGAGCTACAGCTTGGTAGAAGCTAATGCTTTCTCTGTAATGGCAGAAAGAGGAAGTAAGTTGGGTGTCAAGTTCTGACTTTGAATACTGCCTGATAAACTGGTTGTTACTTCCCAAACAAAGCATAGACACCACTTTAAAACAATGATAGAAGGATCACTTGATTTCAAGAATGGAAAGAAACCAAAGAATATAAATGTGTAATTGCACCACCCTGAGGAAAGCTGTGTTTGATGTATTCCTGCCTGTTTTCTGGACATAGTATTTTTCTGTTTTGTAGTTATGTTGTGTTTATAATTTTATGCCCCGAGTGAGAGTAAATATTTTCCCATTATATTACACTCCACAAAAATCTCTTTTTAATGATAGCATAGTAGTCTGGCATACCATTCAGGTCATTTTGGTTTTTCACTGCCATGAAAATCTCTGGAAGCAGAATAGACTATATTGGGCAATAGCATCAGGGATGTGGGCACCTGACTGTGATCTCAGTGCTGCCACTACTTAGCCATGCAGCCGATTTTGAGTCTCACATTCCTTATCTGGGAATCTGGGCTCTAGTTGTTTTGATGCCCTACTAGGGGAGCATATCAGTGTGGGCATCCCTGAGTATGAAGTGTGTTCAAAGTGCTAGATCCATTCAGATGATGATGTTCATCACCAAAGGAGACAGCTTGAGTGTCTCCAAGAGCCCTTTGCACATTGATTATAACCGACAGGCTCAGGACCTTTCTTCTGAAACCTAGCTGGCAGTCCAGGTTGAGAATAGCAATCAAGTGGACTATGCCCTGCTCAGTTTTGAAAATAAATGTATCAAAAAATCATTTTGTGTGGCGTAAAGCTGAATATCAGTTGAACTTCCTAATTTGGTACTTATAGCACTTGCCTAAGGGCATTAGGAGGGAATCGAGTATTTTCTAGAAGAGGAGATTATAATTTGTATAGGGAAACCAAGCAAGGCCTGTGTGTTCATTCATCTCCTTCCTGATGACTAGATTTAGGGATGAGGTTCTGTGTGTCTTACAGACCCTTACTTCCAAGGTACTTCTGTACTCTTGACTGCTGGCAGTTCTTTCTTGATTTCATATGCTATTTGTTTTGCTTGGTACACAGTAAACCACTAAGCTTTGGAATGGAGTTATGCTTCACAATTGTGTACTTGATCTTGGTCCTGAAGGCATAGGTTTGAGTCTTGGCTCATTTATCTGTTGTATTGACACTGTGTAGGTCATGAACCCTCTCTCAACCTCTCTATGCTCATCTGTCTCATGATGGTGACAGTGCTTTTACTTTCTCCTTAGGTGGTTGTTGCTTCCTTAGGGTGGGCAAGAGTCTGTAGCTTGGGCTCCAAGGAACTGCACTGATATGCCAGGCTGGCTGATCTTGTCATTTTGAGGCTTAGGAATTGGAAAGTCAGATGCTCAGTACTAAATTGATGATCTGGACAGTTGGTCTTAATGGAAATGTATCATCTAGCTTGAGCTCTTGATTTTATAGGTCAGGAAACTGAGGCCCAAAGAGGGGAGGAGATACTTGTGTAGTTATTCAATTTTAATTTGGCAGTGGGTATTGAAAGACCTTTCACATTTTATTCAGTAACTTTCTTTTCCCCAATTCAAGGTATATCTTCCAATCACAGTGATGATTCTCCATATAGTTGGTCTTTTCCACCTTATCATCCATCAACAGAGAAGTATGAAAACACTAAGGTAAGTCTGTACAAGGGCTGAGGAAGCACTGTCTTGCATAGCAAACAGACTATTAAATATATGGTATTTTCTTTTAAGCTGGTTATACTATGTTGTTTGTAGCTTTTGCTTGTTGTAATATCTTACAGAAATAAGCATTAGAATTACTTTTTTGTGTGATTATTTTTTTATTATAATAGTCCAGGCAGGCTGTTTTGGAACTTGCTCTGAAACGCAGGCTGGCCTCAGACTTGGAATCTTCCTGCCTCAGCTTCTCTAAGGCTGGAATTAGAGGCATGGCCCATCATACCTGGCTGATGGGGTGTTTCTCATTCTAAAACCTTAAGTTGGGCCAAGGACATAGCTTAGTCAATAAAGTGCTTGCTCTAGAAGCATGAGAACCTGAACTCAATCCCTAGCACCCATTGAGAAGCCAGTACTGGGGACACAAGCAGGTCCCTGAAGCTTGCTGCCCAGCTAGCCTAGCCTAATGTCTCAGTGTGAGACCCTGTCTCAAAAACCAAGATGGATAGCTTCTGAGGAACAAATGAGGTTGACTTCTACTTTTCATGTGTACTACCCTGTAGTTGGATTTTCCTATGTCCCACCCAGGCCCGTAGCTGCTCAGACCCAAATAAACACACAGAGGCTTATATTATTTTCAAACTATATAGCCTAATGGCTCAGGCTTCTCATTAGCTAGCTCTTACATCTTAAATTAACCCATTTCTATAAATCTATACTTGCCATGTGGCTTGTGGCCTTTCAGTACCTTTACATCTTGCTTCTCCTGGTGGCAGCTAGCAGTGTCTGCTCAGCTCTGCTTTATTCTCCTCTCTCCCTAGTTAGAATGTCCTGCCTAACCTTATTCTGTCTCACCATTGGCCAACAGCTTTATTTATCAACCAGTCGAGCAACACATATTCACAGCATACAGAATGATATCACCATCATTTCCCCCACCACCACAAATGTGCACTGGCAGATATACAAACACACATGTGTACACATACACAAATAATAAATTAAAGCCTTAACCTTAAACAGTAATCTGATTAGTTCACTTAATGGACTTTTGATGCTCATTCTGGGTGAAATATTGAACTAAGGATTGTAAATGTTGAGATAATTTTTGATAGTTTATTTGGGTATCCTTTAATTAGTTCTGGCCTGGAGATAGAATTCATAGGAACAAACTGAACGTTATGTGTTTTTTTGCCCCTGTCTGGAGAAACGACAAACACTTTTCTGGTTTAGTTCTGCTTCCAGTGTTCATGTTCATTCTGAGTGACTTAAGAACTTGAGGGCTGGTGATGGTGCTATTTATTCAGTATATGGCTGTCAGGATTTCTGTTTATTGAATTTAATAGACTGATGTTATGCATTTTGTTTTGAAAGACATGTAGGGGACAAGATGGAAAACTCCATGCCAACCTGCTTTGTCCTGTGGATGTGGCAGATGTGCCCGAGGGCACCTTGCCTGACAAACAGAGCACCGAGGAAGCTATTCGGTTGTTGGAAAAGATGAAAACATCATCCAGTCCTTTCTTCCTGGCGGTTGGGTATCACAAGCCACACATCCCCTTCAGATACCCCAAGGTGAAGAGCTGCCTGAGGGCTGATCCAACACAGCCACTATTATCCATGTTACTTATTCACCAGAGAGGCATTTGTGTATCAAAGGTGGTCATAACCCATTGGGATGCCTAATGGGTACTAGTATACTTGGAATGATGGTAGTCAAAGTTCAAGAACAAAACATAATCTTAGAACATGTAAGAATCTTGTAATAAATGCTTAGCTTTCCACTTTTCTTCACTGGAGGTTTGATTTCTTTTGTTTGAACTCCTCATGCAGATGGGATTGGACAATGATGTCATACAGAGGTGAGGCAAAGCCACTAGAAGCCAAAAGGGATTGTTTGTGGGAGAAAAATCTCAGGAAACATGAAGCCCTCTTTTCCAACTGTCATTCCTCCCTAAGGTTGTTATATCAGACCCTGTAAGCACAGGAGACAGAATTGCCTGTTTGTACTTCAAATCCTATGATTCTCTGTATCTTTTAGAATGTGTAGTCCTTTTAAATGATTTTCTGGGTTTTCTCTGTTTTCTTTTTCCTGGGTCTGAGCAGCCCAGCCTTTTCAGTTTACAAAGAATATCCCTTCATTATAAATGAGAGTACAGACCTGGAAGTATGCCCTTTGATGTTATAGGCATCTTGTTTGATGAGCCTTGAGGCTCTTGCCCTCACAGCAGGAGCTCAGCCCCTTTGGAAGAAGCTTGTGACACCATCTCTTCTGCTCCCTTGCAGGAAAAGAGTTCACAAAGCTGCCTAGCTGCAAGCCTTTCAGAGGTCTGCTTATCAGGCTGGCCCTTGTCTGGCAACTGGGAACTTTGATTTGGGAGTGCCTAAGTGGTTTTGGCAGACATGGTACATGCTGAATCACTGCTTTGCTTATGGAAACCTGAAATTTTTTTCTGGTCCAGGCAGAGTGCCTACGTGATGAACACCATGTCAAAACTGAGTGCTGCAGTTTTAATGAGCTTCACTGATTGGTAGCATTTTATATGCACCCTCTTTCAACTAGCTGGGGCAATAAGTGCCTCTTATGTGGGAATCCCTGGGAAGGACTCCAAAGCTTGTCATTGGTTTCCTTCAGATTTGGCCTCATGTTTGTTTATTTGTTTGTTTGTTTGTTTTGCTGATTGGGCGAGAAATCTTTTCATTCTAGTAAAAGATCACTGTACATGGGACCTTCTGCTAAGTCCTGTGAGTTCTCGTGACTCACGGAACCTGAGGGAGGTTTTGGGAGCCCACTGTGCTTTGCCATGCCTTTGCATGTTGAGACAGGAGCAGGAGGGCACCTGTATATGAGAGGAGAGAACAGTTGCTGCTGTCATTGTAGGAAACATTTTAGGATTTTGTTGCTGTTTGAGTCTTGTGAGAGTGGCTTAAGGTAGAGAGCAGGTGAAGGTGGTTGAGTACATGGGTTGCATTAGCACCAAGTAAATGTATCATAGGCTTTCAGAAACCACAAACTTGTGCTTTTGCCAAATGAGCAGCAACCTTATGGCTTTGTGTGTTTTTCTCCTAGGAATTTCAGAAGTTGTATCCCTTGGAAAACATCACCCTGGCTCCTGATCCCCAGGTCCCTGATGGCCTACCACCTGTAGCCTACAACCCCTGGATGGACATCAGGGAGCGGGAAGATGTCCAAGCGTTAAACATCAGTGTACCCTATGGCCCAATTTCTGTGGATTTTCAGGTACCAGCGGTATACCTGGGGGATATATCAGGCACTGATAGTGTGATACCATTGGTGAGGCCACATTTGAATTCAAGGCCAACTAGTTTACATAATGAGTTAAAGGCCTGCCTGGGCTAAATTGTAAGCTCCTATTTCAAAAAGCTAAAACAAACAAAACTCTTCTTTGTGATTTTTGGGGTGCAGTGAATTTCTGTTGGTATTGACATGGGCAGTGCTGTCTGTATAGATCAAGTCTTCTTACTAGTACCTTAGCTTCTAAAGAAGGTAGCATCCAGACTTGCTATAAGCAGACATAGGTTCGGGATGTAGCTTGTGTGAACCTCACTAGCCCATGGGGGATTAATATGGGCCACAATTTATTAATTATAGGATGTCAGCAGCTGTGTAGAAGCCCCAAATCCTTGGTTTTCTGATACTTTTGTTTCCTTTGTGGGAAAGCCTAAACTGCTACCTGCCACTCTTGGGCTGAGTAAACTGAGCCTTGGTACAGAAGGAAGTGGGATATCATGGATAGTGCTGTCAGTTGTGATGTCTTTGCTCTGATACGGAGGTAGAGCAGCCTCCAAGTTAGTCATTTGGTTATGTTGACTCATCCCCTCATCCCTCAGCCTCTCCTGTAAGTAAAAAGACACATGGAGCCCATATTCTTTCTGAAGTCTTTTGACATGAATGCTAAAGCAGGTGGTAGTGGATAGAAGAGGACAGCATTTTCCAAGGCGTCCCTCCTAACTTTCAGACACACATGTCTACCTTCCTGTGACTTACTCCCAGGCAGATGATTGTGGAGACCCCGGTTCTGTTGTTTTCCATGTGACTAGGCCACTACCCCTACTCTTCCTTTTCTCCTTCCTCTTCCACTGTCTCCTCCTATCAAATGGTAGCAAATCATGCTGTTGCTGAATGTGTAATTTTGTCAACCTTGGCTTTCTCATCTTCCTCTAAAACCATGTTTCTTACCTGTCTCCACACCTGCTTGATCTCCCCAAATTTCTCTTAGTTCTGCCTTGTTCTCTAAACACATCTTTTTGGACCACTGTAATACATTTTGCTTTTTAAAAATTTTTCCATTTTTTTCAAGACAAAGTCTCACTCTGTAGTCCTAGCTGAAGAAAAATGCATGGTGACCCTTCTGCCTCAGCTTTCCAAGTGCCAGAATCACAGTTACACACACCATGCCTTTCTGATTTTCTTTTAACAGGTATGCTGAATTCTTCTTAGGTGCCAGCAGTGGCCTGGTACTAATTTGTCTAAAGCTCCTAGAATCTGCACTGCTGTTGTCATAGGACTTGCTAATCTGCTGCCTATATTGCATTACCTGTTTCTTGAAAGACCTTCTTGGCCTACAGCCTGAGACTTATACTCCCTTGAAGAACTTCTAAGTCTATGTCATCATATTCTAACCTACTGTTTTTGTCTGCCTTCCTATGTTATTACATAGCTCTGAATGTGCCCTGCTCTTCCATGACGCCAGTCTGTTGTATGCATAACACCTGTTGCTTTAGAGCATCTTGCTCATATTTGGTTGATAGCAGTGGAAACTCTTCTGTGAAGCCTTCCTTGATTTATCCAGACCAACTAACTTGAAGGCTCATTTGCCTGTCTCAACTCTGGCCCCTCTGATAATGTGTATGTCTACTTATCTGTAGTTGTACCCTTATTGGCTAGGTGGCTTAATAGGTCTGAACATCATACCTGATTCTTTATTGCCTTCTTTTCATGACCAGCATAGGCAGGAGGTATCTTGATCCCTAGGAAAACTGAAGTTCTCCAGGCTCCAGACTGAAAAATTTATTTACTAAAAAGTATATGTAGGCAGAGATTCAGCATAACCCTTCTAGAAGCATAGATGTTTGTCACTGCAAGCAGATGAAGGGACAAGTCTTTTGACTGTCCTTACTCTAGCAATGACAAGTAGCATCTCACAGGTCCATTTAATGTGCAGAGGCCCTGAGAATGGTAGAAGATGGGGCTGATCTGGTAAGTGGTTCTCTTGTTTCTTACCACTTGGGGGATAGAAGAGAGGGAGAATAGTATTTTCCTTAAGGCTTGTAAACAATAATTTAGGAGTCAGTCAAGGAAAGGCTTATGGCTTCTTTACTTGTGGGTATAGACTAGCAGTCCCAGCAGTTCCTCTTTCGTTACCCTTCATTATTCTGCCATTGAGGGTTTGTTAGAAATAAGCTACACTTGACACCTTGGTCCATAAAGTTAATCAATTGCCATTTCTTGCTAGGTAAGAAAGTGATCAGAGGACAAGCCTACTCAGGGTCATTATTAGGGGTTAATTTGTACCCTCCAAAAAGATATATTGAGCCATTTAACTCATCATACCTCAGAATGTAGCCTGTTGTAAGTTAAGACGTATTCATACTGATCAGGTAAGTCCCTAACCCAACATGACTATTGTCCTGATAAGGAGGTCACGTAGGGAGGACAGTGACAGAACCAGATGCAGGAAGAGCTGCATGTTGATGGAGACAGATTGCAATGACTGTTGCAAGCCAAGAAATGCAGGTACATTTAGAACAATGGTTCTCAACCTGTGTGTCTTGATCCCTTTGGGGGTTGAATGACTTTCACAGGGATCACCTAAGACATCGGAAAACACAAATATTTACATTATAATTTATAATAGTAGCAAAATTACAGTTGTGAAGTAGCAACAAAATAATTTTATGGTTGGGTAATCACCATAACACGCGGAAATATATGTATTAAAGGGTTGTAGCATTAGAAAGGTTGAGGACCACTGCTCTAGAACTTTCAGAAATAGCCCTCTTCAAACCTTGATTGGACTTCTGATGTCAGTGGCTGGGAGACAATCCATTTTAGTGTTTTAAGTCACCTGGTGGCTTGAATGGAGCTGAGTGGTATCTTTGGCATACTCCTCATCAGAGAATGTGTGGCTCTGGGAATGCAAGGATTAATGGATCATTTTCTGTTTAAATGTTCATTTCTAGAGATTGTCCAGAATATGCAGAACAGACAGAAAGGAATAGTTAATGACATCCATTTGCCATGACATGTATCCTAAAGTGAAAGCTGATTCACTTTCAAACATGTCAGTTTGGTTCTGCAAATTGTTAGTCTGGCCTCTGCAGGCATAGGGCTGCAGAAGGTAGGAAAAAGAATGTTAGGTTTAGGATAAGAACATCATCAATCAATCGAGAGGTTGGACTTGGGAGAGATGTTCCGGTAGCTATTCTCTTTGTATGCCAAGGCAATCAAAATTGCTCTTACTCTTATAATTTTTTTTTTCATTTGCAGCGGAAAATCCGCCAGAGCTACTTTGCTTCTGTGTCCTATTTGGATACTCAGGTTGGGCATCTTTTGAGTGCTTTGGATGATCTTCATCTAGCCAACAACACAATTATTGCTTTCACATCTGATCATGGTAAGCATTTTGCAGTGCACTGGTGAATTGAGCATCTTGGTTTCCTGTGAATCATGCTTTGGACAATTTCCACATACATAGGGGTGTACTCTTGTGTAAAACAGCAGTACTCTGAGTCCAAGGTCATGGAGAGCTTTTAAGAGCAACTTAGTTGTTCTTGGCCCTCCACCTTGGATATGTGAGAATGCAGGCAAATACTACATCTTTTATCTTAGTGATTTCATCAGCGACCTTGCATTTATGTGACAGAGGGTTTGCTTTGGTGTCTCTTAACATATTTTAAATATTGTGTGTGTGTGTGTGTGTGTGTGTGTGTGTGTGTGTGTGTGTGTGTGTGTATGAGTATAGTGTCTGCAGATAACAGAGTCATAGATAACTGGAGTCATAGACAGTTGTGAACTACCTGACATGGGTTCTAGGAATTAAACTTGGGTCTTCTGGAAGAGCAGGAAGTGCTGTGAACTGCTGAGCCACCTCTTCAGTCCTCATAACCTTTTTAAAAAGGTAGCATACATAGTTATAAGCTTCATTACAGCATTGTCAAACATATGTCATTATACTCTATTAAAATTAATTCTTCCCTCTGCTGCCCTCTCCTGTGCCCTCTGCTCCTCCTCCACCTGATTGCCTTCATCCACTCATGTGGTTCCTTCTGCTTTTGTGTCACATATATTCCACTGATACAGCC
>LZPO01066349.1:222608-232694 GCA_001675575.1 Neotoma lepida | reverse complement strand
AATACTATAGTTTCGTCTTTGTGGACAGATATCTGCCTTATAATAAAGCAGCATTTATGCAAATTACCTTTTATAATTCTAGAGGAATTTCTTTGAGGTTTGGTATTCTCTGATCTTTACATTGACAAATGAAATGGTATCTAAAGTAAACAAACTATAATATTATTACTAATTTTCTTTCATTGTGTGCTTTTTATGGCCCAGGGTGGGCCCTAGGTGAACACGGAGAATGGGCCAAATACAGCAATTTTGACGTCACTACCCGTGTGCCTCTGATGTTCTATGTTCCTGGAAAGACAGCTCCACTTCCTGGAGTAGACGAAAAACTTTTCCCATACCAGGACCCTTTTAATCTGACCTCAAAATTGATGGATCCAGGTATAAACACACAAAAGTTACAATGCCTAGCAGTTTATATGTGAATTTGGTTTATATGTGAATTATTTTGTCAGACAACAACCTCCTTGTGGTGTGTTGGAGTACATTCTCAATATTGTTTAGTATTCATATATTTTTTAGCATCTCCCATGCACTAGGTTGGGAATGCATGGCAGAGGCGGAGTTGACAAGAATGGCCACTATATATTGGGGCTCTTGGAAAGTATAGAGGGCCAAATGAGAAAGTGACATTGCCAAGGTGAGAAGAGCTGTTTGGAGGTGACAACAACATGTCAGACCTTAGAGGAAGTGGCTGTAGACTGCTGAGACAAAGTCTTCCCAACCTATGAGTAGAATGTTTCATGTACATGCTTTTTTTGGGGGACTCGGTGTTTCCCTCAGTTCACTCAAGCTTTTGGTGACCTACTGAAACACACCAGGTTAATCTGCTCTGTACTCCTCAGCAGCAAAGGACATTTACTTTGATTTCTACATGCTATTCCTTCAAAGTCTTGAAAAACAGGCACTCTTCCTGCCCGTGTGAAGTGGCAGGTGTAGGTTCTTGAGAGTTGTATCCTGACTTTATCTGTCTAGTGTACTTTCAGACACCAGTTATATACTTCAGTGAAATTTCTTTTTTCAGAGTGCTTTTCTGTGAGCTATGCTAAATCAGGTTGCCCTTTTTCTAGACTAACTGGCCCCTGGCTGTGGTGATATTTTATTTGTGCTCTAATAAATAAAGCTTGCATGGAGATCAGAGGAAAAGCCAGCCACTATATTAAACATGGAGGCCAGGAGTGGTAGCACACACCTTTAATCCTAGCATTTGGGAGGCAGACATTCATCCAGATCTCTGTGAGTTCAAGGCCACACTGGGAACAGAGCCAGGCATAGTGTCACATGCCTTTAATCCGAGCACTAACCACAGAGGTCTGGAGGTCTGTACAGACAGACAGGAAGTGATAGAGTTGGACAGAAAAAAGAAGTGATGTAGCTGGGTGGAGAGAGGAAGTAAGATGGCAGGGCACAGAAAGGTATATAGGCGTGAGTATACAGGAAGTAGCTCTCTCTTTGGCTGAGGATTTCCTAGAGGTAAGACGTGGCTGGCTTGCTCTCTGATCTCTCAGTTTTCACCCCCATGTCTGACTCTGGGTTAAGATCTTTTAAGATTCGTGTTACACCTGGCTCCATCTTTAATACCTAAGTCTTGCACTTTATGTTCATTGCTATGTAAATTGATCTTGGTTTTAGATCATCATTCTGCCCTTTCTGGATTTTTGAATTTGCTTATATCATCCAATTTTTTTTTGCAAATTTAATTTTGTATGTTTCATGCTCTATGTGTCTTTCCCAACACCAAGAGAAAGGTTAAAGAGTTTCAAGGCATGAGTTTAATTCTTTATTTCTGGTACAAATCTGGTTGGTGAGAGTCCTTTTTGAAATTTGCTGGAACATACTCAGCAAATTAGAAATTCCTGTATTGTAGTGTCATCCAATTTTTTTCCAAGTATAATCTCTAGTCTTCATCTTTTCTCTGAATTTCAACTTGTACTTCAAATAGTTTGTCCCACTTGAATAGTCAGTGTAACATGCCTGGAGCTGAACTTACACTGATTCATCTTCATTCTTACCTTTGACACTCTTCTCCTTAGAAATGACATGTCATTTAGGCCCTTAAACCAAAAACACCTCTCGCTCCGCCAAAAAAACAACCTGCCAACAAACCAGCAAACGAACCAAACAAAAAATCTTGTAGACAGAGACTTGTAATCATGGCTACTCAAAGGCTGAGGCATGAAGATCACATGCTCAAAACCTATCTGAGATACAAGAGTGAGTTCATGGCCAGCCTCTGTAACTAACTGAGATCTCATCTCAAACAATAAAACTCAGGCTCAGGACCTAGCTCAATGGTAGAGTGTTTGCCTAGCATGCATAAGGCCCTGGGTTCAATCCCCAGTAAGGAAGAAAGAAATTTGTGAGTCTTTTCAACCCATCTTTTTTTCTTTATCCCATATGTGCTTTGTATCAGCAAACATGTTCCTTTCCATTCAGAATCTGTCTCTGCCTGTTCTCATCAATTCCATTGCCATCAGCCCTCTGCTGTAGCAACTTTCTGAAGTCTCCTTGCCTGTGCTCTTAGTTCTCCAGAGTATTTCCTTCTCATAGTATTGCAAGTAACCATTTCCAAACTCAAAGCAGAGGTGGGAATATAGCTCGATGGTGGAGTTCATGTCTGGGATGGACTGAAGCCCTGACTTCTATTCCTAGCACTGCAAAAATGAAAGTTAGAACCAAAAGCTGAACCTCCAAAATACAGCCCTACTCAGGAGCCTCCTGTGTTTCCAACTCACTAAGTAAATGTCTTTACAGTGGCTATCAAGGCCTTACATGACCCGATTGCCTCCTCATCTCTTTGAATTCCTCTTGGCAAGTATCCAGACCATTCTTTCTGTGCAGTGTCCCACAGTCTTAATTCCTCTTGACTAGATTGTGGGTAAACAATTTTTTTCAATGATGTACACGTGTGGTCATGTTGTCTTCTACTTTCATAGTGTTCTTTTTTTTTGAATGAGAGGCTTTTTCTAGGGAGATGCAACACACATGTGCACACACATCTACTCATCCCCAGAATGGGAATCCATGACAGACCAAAGTAGCAATTACACCAAAGCCCAACTTGGTGAATCAGTGAGTTTTATTGGGGTTACTAATAGGAGTATGGGTGAGGGGGTACTCACAGGAGCACTGATGACTCAGAAGCAGTTGCATTGCTGAAAAGCCCCATCAACATGGTTGATGACCCATAAAAGCTGTGTCCCTAGAGTTCTTGACATAAGTTACAGAGAGCTTGACAGTTCTAAGAGATGGCCCGTGAACAGCTGGGCTGGGCAGTCTTCTTCTCCAGCAGTTGTTTACTGCTGTCAATCTATGGATATACACAATGTGTGTGTATATATATATATATAATTATATATTATATTTATATTTATAATTATATATAATAATTATACACAGTATAATATTATTCATCCTTTAAAAGAAAGGAAATGCTGGTGTATCCTATAGAATGGATGAGCCTTGAGGACTCATTATGTTAAATGAAATAAGCCAGGCACAAAGGATCAAATGTGGTCTGAGACTATTCACATGAGATATCTCTAGTAGTCGAATTCATAGTGCTAGAAAGTAGAATCAGTATTATCAGTTGATGGTGGTATAAAAATGGACAGCTATTGTTTTAGTGAAGGGTTAAGTGCTGAGGTAGTGGGGACAGAGATATAAAATGAATTGTAGAAGTGATGGTGATGCTGACACAATGTAAATACATGAATTGCCACTAAAAAGTGGTTAAGATTGTGAATTTCATGTTTTGTGTATTTTACCATATTAAAAAGAAAATATGGATCAAATGCAAATATTTAGAAATGAGTAATCTTCAGCAGACTTTTTCACAGTGAGCAGAGCTTTAATTGGTTAAACTTGTCTGGATCAAGTATTTGGCTCCAAAATTTAAGTAGTTTAAAAATGCTTACAACAGGCTGGGAACACCTTAATTTTACATCTCATTATTACATTGAATGGACCATTAGTGAAGGGAGAAGTCCTGGAGAGGTAGCATTTCTCAACTTCTTTTAGTAAAAATTGGATGTTATATATGAAAACAAAAAGGGGAACAGATGGTGCTCAGACAGGCTTCTGGTTTGGCTGGCTCTGCAGTGTACTAGATCCAGCTGTGCTGCTTCCTGTTTCAGGTAGGCACATCGTGGACCTCGTGGAACTTGTATCTCTCTTCCCCACACTTGCTGGACTTGCTGGACTGCAAGTTCCTCCTCGATGCCCCATCCCTTCTTTTCATGTTGAGCTGTGCAGAGAAGGCCAGAATCTCCAGAAGCATTTGCAGCTCCGTGACTTGGAAGAGGATCCACACTTCCTTGGTAATCCCCGGGAGTTGATTGCCTATAGTCAGTACCCCCGGCCTGCAGATTCCCCTCAGTGGAATTCTGACAAGCCAAGCTTAAAAGATATAAAGATCATGGGCTACTCTATACGCACCGTAGACTATAGGTATACTGTGTGGGTTGGCTTTAATCCTGCTGAATTTCTGGCTAATTTTTCTGACATCCATGCAGGGGAACTCTATTTTGTGGATTCTGACCCACTGCAGGATCATAATGTATATAATGACTCCCAACATGGAGGTCTTCCCTACTCTTTGAAGCCTTGAGTTCTGCCAGCCTAAGAGGACACATACGTGTCCCCTTGCCCTATTCTGGCTCGTGAAAGGTGGCATTAGAGATGGTTATCTTTTACTGCCCATTGTATTAGTTGTAACCTGAGTGGGAAGCAATCAAAACATGCATCATCAATTTGGCCTAAGACTATGTGGCAGACAGATCTTTTCATTTAGTTCTTCTTAAGTTATAATTAATCATTGGATTTGGGCTAGGCTGAAACTCTTCCATTTTAAAAGCACTCATAACTTAGATTAAATAAGTACAAAATGAACTTATCAAAATGTAATCATACCTTTGTATATAAAATACATGCTAGCCAAAAATGATATTGTACTCAAGAAATAATTTACTTGTTGAATTTAGTGCATTTCAGAAAGTAACCATATATCTTAGGTAGCCCGTTGTAGTTAAAACATGTTAACATGGGATTCATTTATTTTCAAATATGAAATTAAGTAATAATTCTAGAAGCGACCACTATATAGTCTATGTTCAACTTTTGCTTCTAAGACTACAAATTTAAAAATCAAAGATAAAATACACATAGGATTATTAATGCAGCATTTCTTCATTAAATAATAATGCTTAGTATAGATAAAGGTAAGAAATTCAGTTAACTATTTCAGTACTTGCTGGTCCAAATAATAATTTGTTAGTAAATAGCATAACTCTTGAACTCAGTGGCTATCTGTTAAAAAGTCTGTTATTCACAATAAGAAGCATTTAAAATGTAACTGTACCCATGATTTGAATATACATTCAAATGTATTCATATTCCTATTTAGAGAATTGCAGATACCCATTTATCTTGGAGGCAGGAGCTGCTATTCTACTTCTACTTTTTGGTAAAGAAAACATGAATTTATGAAATGTAAATTATCTTGTAGCAGCTTGTGGAAACTTTTCATTAATAGGGTATAAGTAATTTTCAGAATGTAGGTCTACATTCCCTGTATATTCCCTAAATATGAAAGTGACAGGAAAGGTATGTAGTAAGGATACGGTTATTTCATTACTGTTGTTAAAGAAAAGTCAGTTCTTTAATGTACTAAAAACTGTTCAATTATTAGTAGTCAACAGCTTTCCAACATAGTGTCTTTGGTCTTGTAATAAATGAGTAATTTCTAATAATTTTCTCCTTAAAAATGCCTCAGTATTTCAAGGAAAATGTTTGTAAAAAAATAGCAAATAGCTAATTAGAATAAATTAATGTCATGTATTAAATTGTAACCCAAAAGCCAAGATACTATTTTTAAGTCTGTAAAATCTCAAAGACAGATTATTTTTAATAATTGGCCTACAGTAGAGGGGTAGCTGCTAGAACAATGATTTTGCTGAGTCATCAAGTGACTGTCTTGGCAACAGCAATTTGTATTTGGGGATTGATTGTCCCATTCATCTCTCCTGATCCCCAAATTTGCCTCTCGTCTAGAAACTGGCTTTTGTAGATGATTTGTTTCAGTCTTTTCTTGTTCTTTATTTTTATTGCCCTCATTGTATTCACTGAGTGCCATTTTTACAATTTAGTTTAGAAGTTGTTCACAGCTTGTTTTTATTTTGCTTAGCTTCGTCTCCTACTCCACAGTTATAGGGACAGATTTTGACACAGGTTTTTATTTCACATCCATTTATTGTTCCTGTTTGAACATAGTATATACATTTCATTTTTCTTATTTTATTTCCTGAAGCATAGTTTTAGTGTCAACCCCCTCCAAATTCTGCTTCCTATGAAGTCTTAAGCCCGGTGGTGCTATCCACTTAGCCACAAGATGTATGTGACTATTTAAATTTAAATTCATTGACATGAAATAAAATTTTAAATGATTTCTGGTACATCATAATCAAGTGCTCAGTAACTGGACTTAGAACCTTTCCATCATAGCAAACAGTTCTACTAGACAGAGCTGCCCTGGAATTGAGCTGGGTATGTTGGCCCTGATTGGCAGGTTCCTACTGTCCTGCATTTGCCCACAATGAACAAATTATGTTTGGTTTAGGCATAGAGTAGGGAGTTTGCTGTGGCCATCAGCCTCTTCCTTTCATTCTCATCGCCATTGCCTCTGTCCTTCTCTCTCTCCTTCCCAAATAGTTTACCTCCCCCCCCTTTTTCCACCCATGTTCCTTAAGGAATCCATGTGTCTTCCTAAAAATCCCTCTTGACCCTGCCCTTTGAGAACACCGTCAGTGCCTACTAAGGGTCTAGAAAGACCTCCGCTGAGCAGTCAGAGTCTTCCCTGGCTCCACAATGCCCCTTCCCTTGGCAGACTTTGCCTTGCCAATCCCTGCCTCCCTGGCCCTTCTAGTTTGTGCCCTCTCTTCTTTGCTCTAACCCCTTCATGACCATTCTTCATAGCCTGGCTCCCCTGCCCCCACTGCTTAGAGGCTGAGGCTTTTGGGACTCTATAGACTGTATTGTGGGGGAAAATGAACTCGTCTAAAAAATCTGCTATTTACTTCACTTTTAAAAAGGCATTTTTTCTCATTATGAATTTGATGTGTTAATTGTAGAAAAATTGGAAATAAACAGAATTGGAAATAAAAATTGGGAATAAACAAATGAAATAAAAGGCAAGAAAATGTCTCAGTGCTTTATCCTGAGATTGCCACTTGTCTTTTTGGGGGTATGAATGTTTTACATTTCTTGATCCTCTATGTTCTTTATAATGTAATTTCTGTTCTTTCTAAACATATATGGTTATTAATGACTTTTGAAGATATTTTATATTGCTGATAATATATTTTATTGCATAGTTTTGTTGTAATTTTCTTAATCTTCTTTCAATTGTTGGAAATTTAGGTTGTTTCCAAATTTTCAGTATTAGAAATAATGCTATGACCAACTTTGTGAATAGAATGTTTTTATGTATTTCAAAGTATTCCCATAGGATTGTCTCTTAGTGCCAAGTCATCCAAAACAGCTCCATTTTCTTCTCACTCTATCGCTACTATAACATACTAAAGTTAGAAAACAAAGTCAACAAGTCTGTAAATAAAAACCATAACATCAAGAAAGAAAGCCTGTAGTCCTACAATAATAGGTGAAAGTTGTATTTTGCTTTGACATCTGCTTCTTTGCATATTAATGACATAAGCCATTATTCTCTCTGTGTGATAGTTGGGTATTTGCATTTCTAGTTGTCTGACTTTGTGTGGTCATATTATGGGTCTTACTTTTTAATGTAATAAAATAAATTGCTCTTTTCTGGTGTGATGGATTTTCCTACATAATTGTATTAACCATAGAACAACTCCATTTGGGAACTGAATAAATACTTGTTTTCCTTTGAATTTTTTTTGGGAGGGGTCTTGGTGTTATTGTCTTTCCATCTAATTATAAGAGTAATATATGTTCATTGTGTGAAGAGTTAAAGTAAAAAATGATGCTAGAAAGAACCCCACTTTCTTAGTTGCTTTTTTGAAATTATTTTTATGTATATGAGTATTTTGCCTACATGTGTCTCTGTACACCGTGTGCGTGCCTGATGCTGTCAGAGGCCAGAACAAAAGAGTTGGATCCCCTGGAACTGCAGTTACAGACTTATTAGCTGCAGTGTAGGTACTGGGAATTGAACCCAGCTTCTCTAGAAGAGCAGTCAGTGCTCTTAACTGATGAACCATCTCTCTAGCCCCCTTAATTTCTTTTTCAGTTGTGACAATGTACATAACCAAAGAAAGGAAGGCTTGTTTTAGCTCCTGGTTTATCATGAGGGTACAAGTAAAGGTATCAAGATCTTAGAGCCCCTCATTACATTCTCCCGACAGTCAGAAAAGAGTAATGAGTATGTGCGTGCTACTGTTCTGCTCTCTTTATACAGTCTGGGATCCTCAGACAGGGAATAGTCCTGCTTACAGTTAAGATAGATCTTCCTCATTAGTTAATGTAATAAAGATAATCCCTCACAGGCATACCCAGAGGTCCATCTCCCAGGTGATTCTGGATTTTTATCATTGTGGCAACACTAAAAATCATATCAACCCTTCAGAATATAGCCAATGTTGACATCTGTGTGTATTTCTACTCCTTTTTTGTGTCCAAATACATAAGTGTAGATAAGGACATTTTGTCTTTTCATTGGTGGAGTCTATCACATAGTCTCTGTCTTAATTGTGATCTAGTGTAATGTCAGTATTTTTTGAAGATAAGACTTTATTATGTTGACTAGGCTGGCCTCAAGCTCAGTACACTCTTACCTTTATAGATGTGTGTTGTCACAGCTTAAATAACAAGATATTTTGTTTTCCAGAACTAGAGATCAAACCAAGTCTTCATACAATCTAAGCGACTGCTATAGAACCAAGCCATACTCAAGCTTTAGCATGTTTTTTTCATGGTAGTTGGCAGATATTGATTAATAATTACAATTACCACCTTTCCTGCACTAGTCTGTTTTTGACAGAAATTCTCAAATTTTAATATACATTTAAAAATTAGTAAAATAAAACTCATAGAATTTACCATCTTAACCACTTTTTTTTTAATTTATTTTTTACATCCCAATCAAAGTCTCCCCTTCCTCCCCTCTTCCCAGTTCCTCCTCCCCCATCCCACACTCCATCAAGTCCTCCACTGTTTCTCTTCAGATGCAGACAGGCCTCCCATGGATATCAGCCAGCCATTGTGTATCAAGTTGCAGTGAGACTAGGCCCTCTTATATTAAGGTTGGATGAGGCAATCTGGTAAGAGGAATAGGTCCCCAAAGCAGGCAACACAGTCAGAGACAGCCCCTGTTCTCACTGTTAGGAGTCTTGTAGGAAGACCAAGTTACACAACTGTAATATATATGCAGAGGTCCCAGGTCAGACTCATGCAGGTTCCCTCATTGTCGGTTCAGTCTCTGTGAAGAGACCAGTTAGTTATGAGCCCTGGTTATTTGGTTCTGTGGGTTTTCTTGTGGTGCCCTTAATACCACGGAGTCCTACAATCTTTCCCCTCTTCCGCAGGATTCCCTGAGCTCTGCCTAATGTTTGGCTGTGGGTCTCTGTGTATGTATGTTTCCATCAGTTGCTGGGTGAAGCCTCTCTGATGACAGTTAGGCTAGGCATCAATCTATGAGTATAGCAGAATATCATTAGGAATCATTTCATTGACTTTTTTGCCAATTTGTGTTTGGTTCTATCCTAGGTCTCTGGGGTATCCTGCCTCTGGGTCCTGGACCTCAGGAGTAAGCTCCCTCTCAGGGTATGTGTCTCTAGCTGTGCCAGTCAATAGTTGGTCACTCCCACAATATTTGTGCCATCTTTACCCTGGTACAACTTGTAGGCAGGACAGATTATATAGGTCGAATGGTTTGTGGCTGAGTTGGTTTCCCAGTCTCTACCCTGGAAGTCTTGCCTGGTTACAGGAGATGGGTAGTTCAGGCTCCATGTCCTCCATTGCTAGGAGTCTTAGCTAGGGTCATCCTCATATATTCTTGGGAGTTTCCATTGCTGTATCTTTCTAGCTCATCCCAGAGATGCCCCCAGATTCCAG
>LZPO01066349.1:164495-205390 GCA_001675575.1 Neotoma lepida | reverse complement strand
AGAAAAGAAAGCAGAACACAATACACACCATATAAAACAAAATTGGAAACTATAATACATAAGCAAAAGACCAGTTAGGCAATATGAGATAAAAAGTATACAAAAATATTATTGAGTTTATTTTGTGTTGGCAAACTACTGCTTGGCATGTCTATCATTAAGTGTAGTTAATATACCCAGTGAGATTCCATTGTAGAAAACTAATTTTTCCTTTGCAAACAGGTGTCAATTGCAAATAGCTTTTTGGTTAAAGGAGGGAGCCCATGTCTGCTAACTCCTCTCAGCATTGGTACCCCATCAGACTTGGACCTGTGTAGGCCCTGGGCATGCTGCCACAGTCTCTGTGAGTTCATTTCTGCATCAGGCCTGTTGCATCTGGAAATTACTCTTTCTTTGTAGTCATCCATCCCCTCTGCCTCTTCTAATCTCTCTGCCTCCTCTTCCTCATAGATCCCTAAGCCCTGAGGGGAGGAGTTTTATGAGAACATCCCGTTTAGGACTGACTGTTCCAAAGTATCTTTCTCTGTATATTGTTCAGTTGGGGATTTCTGTGTTAGTTCCATCTACTGCAAGGGAAAGCTTCTCTGATGATGACTGAGTGAGGAGGCATGATATACGGGTGTAGCAGAATGTCATTAAGATGCATTTTATTATTATGTTCCTTTAGCAGAACCTGATTTAATGGCCTTAAATCTAATCAGAGAGTGGTTGGTTGGTTACTCTCATAATGTTTATGCCACTATCACACTAGCATATCTCACAGGCAGGTCACCATTATAAGTCACAGGGTTTGTAGCTGGGTTTGTGTTTAGCTTTCTCTTCTGGTAGCATGTCAAGTACTTTACTGTACCATGAACACTAGTCAGTGGGGGTAAAGGCTGTTGTTCAAGCACCAGCTCAACTTCTCTGTGTTCAATGAGATATGTAAGTTTTGTCTTCAACAATAGGGCCTTACTATCGGTTTGTAGAGTGACCAATTCATGATGCATGCTTTTTAAGGACTTCCCCAACTACAGATTTCTAAGGCACACCAATCAAGAAGATTTCCCTGTGATCCCTCCCCTGGAGGACAAAACCTGAAGGGCCTGAGTTTCCTTCCTCCCCTATGACATCTGATGCACATGAATATATTCCCAGTACTTAATATAGAGGCCTCTGCTTTTCACAGCTTTGAGCTTCATGGCTGTTTGTTCCTAATATGGAGTAGGTGTGTAGGCCAGAAAACTGTGAGGCATGTTGATTTTTGTCTCTAGGTATTTACATCCAAGTTTCCATATCTACCCAGTTCCATTCTATGTTACCATCTCCTAGCACTTGAACAGAAAACCACATTCTAACTGATCTCCCACTCTTGCAGCAGTATTGGCCAGTTCACAGTTCTAAAGAGTCTTTAGAAAGTCTAATTTATATCTGTCTACTACTTGTACTTTTATCCTGCCATCCGTGGATATTTTGGTGACTTTTCATTGCTGTGAGGACAAATAGAATGTTTGATAAGCTGGCCTTGAGACAGACCCTTTGTTTGGCCTGAACTGACCTGCCACATATTCTAAAATCTACTCTGATTGGGGGTCAGCTTTACCCTCTCAGAGGGCATCCTTCCCTCTGACTAAGTCACACTGCAACTTGCAGCATTTGCATCCCACTTCTTAGGTCTCAGCTCATTGTGCTTTTACACTCCTTTGTGCAATGATTTCATTTGCATCTGTTTTCCTTATCAGTGCAGTGAGGGCACAGCCTGTCTGTGCATTGTTGTCTTCCAGGTCCATCTTTATAATGGGTGCTTTATTTTCTGTAAGTTCCCTCAACTCCTGTTGCTGACTCTTTAGCTTGTTTCCAGGGCTATTTTTCCTGTAAATTATGAGATGGAGAATTTCACTGTGTGTTCATCTTTGTACACCTGTGTGTTAACATATCTCTAAAGGATAAAGTTGTGAGTGTAATTAGCTGGTTCAAGGCATGTGTCAAGGACATGAGTCAGTATTTGGGGAACTAATATCGTAAATGCTTTCCTTCACTTGGGGAACTCTTGGCACTCTCATTTTGCCATAGTGGAAGCACAAGATGCCAGGTGCTCGTGTTCTTTAGACATTGTAATGAGACTGTGCTATCCATAAAGTTCATGCTGGAGAACTGTGCAATATAGTTTTTTAAATATCACAAAAAGCTTATGTTTTAAGTAAATTTATGATTTTGTGTTGGGCCACATTCATAGATATCCTGGAGTGTATGAGGGCCATCGGTCATGGGTTGGGCATGCCAGTGAGGGAGGCTTTTTGTGACCAGAGGACAGGCATGTGACTTGGAACCCATGCTCTCATTGAGTTTACAGTAGGAAGCAGTGGTAGCATGGCTCTGTAGTAATGGTGGCCACCACTGTTCAGCAGCAGCAATGAATATTGCTGCTAAAATACTTTTCATATATGTGTGTCTGTGCGTTTGGTAGTAGTTATCAGAATCTTCCTGATCTCTTTTGTCCTTGCCCATTATTAAGGTCTAAAACTGTAGCCTTCCCTGGGATTTTGTAAGTCACTCAGTAGTATTTCCAAAACAAAACAAAATAAAGCAAACAGCCCCAAACGATAACAACCACAACAAAGTAGCTTTTCTTTTTAAACTAACTAGAGCCATTGAAACTCAGCATATGTATTTAAAAATATGGACTCCAGTGCCAAATTGACCTCCATTCCAGTCAGCAGGGTCCACCCATTGATATTTCTGTGTCTTTTCTCTAGTACTGCATATATTGCCTTTCAGTGATCTGTTTCTAAGAGGGGCATTTCTTACTCATTCTCCTGTATTAAGCTTTTCACCTAGAGCCTGACACAGTCATTTATGTCTGCTAAATTAATGAGTTGTCTCTAAAGTGCTTGAGGCAGTCCAAAAGCAGCATAGTCAGAATAGTGACTGGGAGTTGGGAGGATGTCCACTCAACTCCTTACTCCGAAGTGGGAGCCAATGTCCAAAGGAGGCAAGTGACTTGACCAAGAGTTAATATTTGGTTAGGTTGAAGCAGCTGTCAGACCCATATTTGCCAGGTCTATTGGAAGCCTGCCTCCAAGTTCTTTGTGTGGGAGCCTGTCTTGGCCTAGGCTTTATGACCCAGAGGTAGATTTTTAGCTGGAATGATGTGCAGAGCAGTCAGCCCAAAGCTGAGGAGCTGCCAGAAAATCAACCTGGAAAAGGAGGAAGGCTGGTGACCACCCGTTTGGAAAATTGCCTTTGTATGTAACTGGAGAGCATGCACATGTGCGTAAGGATGAAGAACCCTTCTTTCTGTGCCTAGATTTTTTCATTTCCTTTTTTTTCATTGCATGCTTTCAAATTAAAGAGAAGCCATGGCAGAGAACCTTTTGCCCTGAGCTACATATATGAAAATGAAGGAGGTTATGGGATGGGAATGTTTTCAATAATGGATTCGAGATATGGCCTTTTATAGGAAATGAAAAGAAGCTGTTGCTAAGCTGATGCTGAGGAACTGGGTTGGGATGGGATGGGGGCGACCAATTCCAGTGAATTTTATCCCCTCCCCCAAACGATTTCTTTATGTACAACTAACTGGTTGATTAAGATTCAATTCTAAATGGAATGGGCAGTCGCTTATTTAATATTTTTGACATTTCTATTGCCACAGCTTGATAGAAAAATATTCATAAAGCCGAGTCTGTTTTGAAGAGAACATCTGTAAAATTGGGTCAGCAGATATGTTACACAATGCAATGAAAAATGAAATATAACCCTGTCAGGGTCTGTGCTTCAGAACAACAGGAAGAGCTTTGTTTCCAGGGCTCATGCTTGGATTGGTGTCTTTTGGCTCTGATGACTCTGACCTGCCACACAACCTAGGCCACTATGCAGCTAAGGGGTGCCACAGCCTTCAGCCCTGGCTTAGCTCCAGCCCAGAGGCAGAGACAGCATGTGGTTCCTCAACGAAACCACTGGAGGCCGCTGTGGCACCAAGAACGCAGGACGAGTGCCCTGCTGGTGGTGCAGGGTGTCTCTAAGGAGTAATGACTGTCACATACAGACTGTTCTTGACTTCTAGTCGAGGATTTTAAAGATATTGTTGTGAATTAACGTGAATAAAATATTCAGTAGATAAAGCTCAGGTCCTGGACCCCATGGACCTTGTTTTCTAACTGCTTTCTAATTCGTTTTTAGCCCTCTGGGACTGGGTCTCATTTGCAGCCCAGAGGCACAGGCTTTATCTTTGCCGAAAACGTCCTCCCCAAATGACACGAAGGTTGCTGCTGCAGCCTGTAGTATTTATTCTAAAATATCAAAACAGGATATTATGCTGTCTTCTCCATCAGCCATTACTGGCAGCCAGTATCAGCCATCATGTGGACCAAAGAAACAAGCTTGCCTGATTAAATCTGAGGTACCGTGTTAATATGAGTTTCAGATGAGCAACAGAGAATTTCTTGATATAATACATCCTAAATGTTGAATGAGTCATACATACCTACACTGAACAATTATTTATCTCTGATTCAAATTTGTCTAGGTGTCTAGTATTCTTATTGACAAAACGTGCTTATTTTACACTGGAAGAGTAATTAACTCAGGTGTGGCTATTGGCAGTTGCCCTGGGGGAACTTGGAGTCAGGATCATCAGAGCTGAAGTTGGGCTTTAAGAGTTCTATTCCAAGAAGGGTGGGAAAAAGTGCCACATGTTCACAGCAAGAACAGACATAAACCTCCATTGCGGAAAGGCAGTTCAGAGCAAAGGATTTGCTGGCAGGTAGTCAACCGAGGTAATGCTCTGCACATTTATTTATGTGCTCACATGCACATGTGTGTGCATGTGTGCAGGTGTGTGTGATGTGCTGGTATATGGCACATGTGTGGAGGTCAGAGGACAACTTGCAAGAGTCTGGGAGTTGGTTTTCTTCATCCACTATCTGGGATCTGGGGATCAAACTCAGGTTGTCAGACTTGGTAGTGTGCACTCTTACCCACTGAGCCATCCTGCCAGCCCCTCTTTTTTCTTTCTTTTTGGTTATGATCTTGCCTTAATGTTTAGACAGTTATGCCAGCTTCAGGTGACTTTATTCTAAATCCCACTGAAAGGCCAAGTTCAACCAATGACCATGATGCATTGGCTCTGAGAGACCTTGTTCATACACATGCACAAGGCTGACCCTGGCACAATCACTCTAGGACCCTGGGTGGGCCTGGTTCTGTGATCTTGTAAGAGAAAGCCTGGAAACACCTGGAATTTGGAGTGTGAATTTAGACTCCATTTTGACTAGCAGTGTAGCTGTAGGCAAGTGCATTAATCTCTCTTGTGGTGATATTTTATTTGTCTTCCCTAATAAAATTTATCTGAGGGTCAGAGGAAAAACGGGGCTGCCAGCCACTAATAGAAAAACAATAGCCATGCAAGTTAGCACACGCCCTTAATCCATTTGGTTCTCTGTGACTCCAAGGTCACATGGGGAACTAGCAGTAGGAGGTGGTGGCACACGCCTTTAATCCCAGCATCAACCTTAGAGTTCTGAAGATCCATGCAGACAAGACAGGAAGTGATGTAGCTTGGGAGGATGGGAAATTAGTTAACAGATGGACAGGTATAAAAAGCCAGGTTAGACCGGAAGGCTCGCTCTTTCCTCTGCTTCAATCCTGGGAAGTAGAGGCAGCGTTGGTGAGTGGTGGCTTGCTCCTAATTCCTCTGATCTCTGTCAGATTTTCACCCTTATTTCTTGTCCTGCGTGTTTATTAATAAGACTGGTTAGAAGTTCTTCTTACATTTGGCACCCACGTGGTCTTTAGACTGTCTCTTATACACATCTAGATGTGTATAAGAGACAGGTGAGACGCTGAGCCACAGCCTAGGTCAGCTTGCCGGTCCTGCTTTTCTAACCGCCTAAAAGCGCGCGGTTTTTTTTTTGTTAAGAACCTAGTGTAGCCGAGACTCAGGGCTCGCGGTCGGCGGACAGTTTCCGCCATCCACGCTGCCAGACTCCCTCAGCCCCACCACGCTTCGCCACTGTCACAAGGTCAAAGTAAAACCAGGTAAGAATATTTGATAACTCTATATAATTCTNAAAAATGTCTGAAAATATTAGTACACAAGGATTCAATAACTTTTTTGCTTCTATAATGGATGAATTAAAATGGGAAAATTNTGAACCTTCTGCAGCATATTTGGGAATCACTGCTTTGACATTTACATTAATAATTTATGTAATAACTAAGATCTGGTATAATACTAAAAACAGGAATGACTCATTATTAGAACTGATACAGGCTTTGCAACATACCAATCAAAATCTGAATGAAAGAATTCTTTCACTGGAAGCTAGCAATCAAATTTTAAACAAAAGAATTCTTTCTATGGAAACTACTACTAAGGATTTACAGCATACAACTAAGGATTTGGATAAAGAGATTCTTACCTTGAAATCTACTGATCAGGAGTCACAAATGAACAATTCGGAATTAAATGACAGACTCCTTAGTTTGGAATCTGCTAATTTATTACAGAAAATTCAGTCCAATAATAATAAATGTGCAAACAAATTTGATTTCCTTGATGATAAATATGAATATTTAATGAATAGAACAATAGCCCTCCAGAGTGATGTTACTACTGCTCAGACATTTTATAAGGAAGAGAGATTGTTATTAACTGATAAGGTAAAATCTATGGAATCCCATGTGTTAGAGGAGCGTAACAAATTACATGATGCCATGAAAAATCTAGAATCTCTTGCAATGGAGGAGATCCATTCACTGGAACAGAATCTAGGTGCTCGTATAAAAGCCCTAGAAGAAAATCTTAGTAAAGGTAACAAGAGAGTTCATAACCAGGACAACAGGCCTATACAGGTGATAACCTCTCCAGATAGTCCTTACACGATGGCATATCCTGTCATCCTCCGTGAGAGANCAGGAAATAAAGGACACCCAGAACCGTATACAGATANCATTGTACAACCNATTTCAATGAGAGATTTTAAAGAAATAAAAGAAGCCATTACGACTCATGGAATTCACTCGACCTTTGTAAAACAATTGCTGAACTCATGGTCCACATCCAATCGTGTTATTCCAGAGGATTGGAAACAATTAACTTCAGCTGTGCTAGAATATAGCCAGCAATTACAGTGGAAAAGCTGGCTGAGGGAGGAAGCTAGGAATTTGGAGCAAGCCACCACTCACCAACGCTGCCTCTACTTCCCAGGAATGAAGCGGAGGAAAAAGCGAGCCTTCCGGTCTAACCTGGCTTTTTATACCTGTCCATCTGTTAACTAATTTCCCATCCTCCCAAGCTACATCACTCTCTGATCTGTTAGCCAGTGTTCTCATGTGTAAATGGTACAGTGATTCTGTCTACCTCAGATGTTGTTAGGCTATATCAGACCATGTTAGCTGTCAGACTGTAGCAAACCTGAACATAATAATGGTGATACTGCTGTATTATCTCCCTGATTTTGGCAAGTCCTCAACCATGTGACATCTAGGGAATGAGTAGTGATGCTGACATTAGGAGCCCATTCTCATCCTTAGATAATTTTTGGTTCACTATTCCTGGCCTTAACAAAGTGACCTTGGCAAATAGTATGTACATTGTTGGAGAAACACAACTTTACTAGTCCCCAGCATCTTTGGTTTCCTACCTGGACCTACATTGCCCTTCTAACAGGGGGACAGACCAAGGACAGGTATGATCGAGCTGAAGGTGGGCCTCTGTTGTTGTTTGTTTTTGCTCTTACTCTTTTGGCTCTTTGTGGGTCCCACTACCCAGCTCCCAAATAAGACACACATTGAGACTTCCTCTTATTTATAAATGCTGGGCCTTACCTTGGCTTGTGTCTTGCCAGCTTTTATTAACTTTAAATTAACCTGTGGTGATAAATTGTTTACCCTAATAAAATTTGCCTGAGCGGGGCAGTGGTGGCGCACGCCTTTAATTCCCAGCACTTGGGAGGCAGAGGCAGGCAGATCTCCATGAGTTCGAGGCCAGCCTGGGATACCAAGTGAGTTCCAGGAAAGGCGCCAAAGCTACACAGAGAAACCCTGTCTCGAAAAACAAACAAAAAAAATTTGCCTGAAGATCAGAGGACAGAACAAGCCACTAGATTAAATGTAGAGGCCAGGCAGTGGTGGCACACACCTTTAATCCCAGCACATGAGATCTCATGCCTTTGCTTGGGAAGCACACACACCTTTTTTAAAAAAAACTTTTATTAAGAAATTTTCTATTCATTTTACATTCCATATACAGATCCCCCTCTCCTCCCTCCTCCTACACCCCAGCTTTCACCCCCAACCCACTCCCCATTCCTACCTCCTCGAAGTCAAGGTCTCCCATGGGGAGTCAGCAGAACCTGGTACATTCAGTTGAGGCAGGTCCAATGCTCTCTCCCATGCACCAAGGCTGCTCAAGGTGTCCCACCATAGGCACTGGGCTTCAAAAACACCGTTCATTTGGGGGATGGATCCCGATCCCACTGCCTGGGGGCCTGCAAACAGTTCAAGCTAAACAACTGTCTCACCTGTCCAGAGGGCCTAGTCCAGTCCCATGGGGGCTCCACAGCTATTGGTCCACAGTTCATGGGTTTTCACTAGTTTTTCTGGCCGTCTCTGTATGTTTTCCCTTCATGTTCTCAGTGTCCCTTGCTTGTAGAATCTCTCCTCTCATCAATTCGACTCCTGGAGCTCGGCCTGGCACCCAGGCATGGATCTCTGCATCTGCTTCCATCAGTCACTGGATGAAGGTTCTATGATGACAGTTAGGGTATTCACTAATCTGATTACTGGAGTAGGCCAGTTCAGGTGCCCTCTCGACTACTGGTAGTAGTCTAAGGTGGGGTCATCCTTGTGGATTCCTGGGAACTTCTGTAGCACCCTGTTTCTTGCTATTCCCATGATGTCTTNATTTATCATGGTATCTCTTTCCTTGTTCTCCTACTCTGTCCCTGTTCTAGCATGAACCCCCCATTCTCCTATGTTCTCATCCCCCATTCCTTACCCTCATTACCCCACCCCCTCATTCCCAGTTTGCTCATGTAGAGCTCAACTATTTCTCCTTCACTGGGCTATCTCTGCATCCCTCTTAGGGTCCTCCTTATTAGCTAGCTTCTCTGGAGCTGTGGGTTGTAGCCTGGTTATCCTTTGCTTTACATCTAGTATCCACTTATGAGTGAGTATACACCATGTTTGTCCTTGTGGGTCTGGGTTACCTCACTCAGGATGATATTTTCTAGTTCCATCCATTTGCCTGCAAATTTCATGATGTCACTGCTTTTCTCTGCTGAGTCGTACTCTATTGTGTATATGTACCACATTTTCTTAATCCATTCTTCAGTTGATGGGCATCTAGGTTGTTTCCAGGTTCTGGCTATTATGAATAATGCTTCTATGAAATAGTTGAGCAAGTGTCCTTGTGGTATGATTGAGCATACCTTGGGTATATGCCCAAGAATGGTATAGCTGGGTCTTGAGGTAGATTGATTCCCAATTTTCTGAGAAATTGCTATACTGATTTCCAAAGTGGCTGTATGAGATTGCACTCCCACCAACAATGGAGGAGTGTTCCCCCTGCTCCACATCCTCTCCAACATAAGCTGTCCTCAGTGTTTTTGATATTAGCCATTCTGACAAGTGTAAGATGGTATCTCAGAGTCATTTTGATTTGTATTTCCCTGATGACTAAGGATGTTGAGCAATTCTTCAAATGTCTCTGGGCCATCTGAGATTCTTCTGTTGAGAATTCTCTGTTTAGCTCTGTAGACCATTTTCTAATTGGATTGTTAGGTATTTTGAAGTCTAGTTTTTTGAGTTCTTTATATATTTTGGAGATCAGCCCTCTGTCAGATGTTAAGTTGGTGAAGATCTTTTCCCATTCTGTAGGCTGTCGTTTTGTGGTATTGACCATGTGCTTTGCCCTACAAAAGCTTCTCAGTTTCAAGAGCTCCCATTTATTAATTGTTGCTCTCAGTTTCTGTGCTACTGGTGTTACATTTAGGATGTGGTCTCCTGTGACAATTCATTCAAGAATACTGCTTACTTTCTCTTCTATCAAGTTCAGTGGAACTGGATTTATGTTGAGGTCTTTGATCCACTTGGACTTGAGTTTTGTGCAGGGTGACAGATATGGAGCCATTTGCAATCTTCTACATGTTGACATCCAGTTATGCCAGCACCATTTTTGACAATGCTTTCTTTTTTTCATTGTATAGTTTTGGCTTCTTTGTGAAAAATCAGGTGTTCATATGTGTGTGGATTAATGTCAGGGTCTTCAATTCAATTCCATTGGTCCACATGTCGGTTTTTATGCCTGTACCAAGCTGTTTTTATTACTATAGCTCTATAGTAGAGCTTGAGGTCAGGGATTGTGATGCCTCCAGATGTGGCTTTATTGTATAGGATTCTTTAAGCTATCCCGGGTTTTTTGTTTTTCCATATGAAGTTGAGTATTGTTTTTTCCAAGTCTGTGAAGAATTGTATTGGGATTTTGATGGGGATTGTATTGAATCTGTAGATTGCTTTTGGTAAGATTGCCATTTTTACTATGTTAATCCTACCTATTCATGAGCATGGGAGATCTTTCCATTTTGTGATATCTTCTTTAATTTCTTTCTTCAGAGACTTAAAGTTCTTTTCATACAGGTCTTTCACTTGCTTAGTTAGAGTTACCCCAAGATATTTTATATTATTTGTGGCTATTGTAAAGGGTGATGTTACTCTGATTTCTTTCTCAGCCCATTTATCATTTGTATATAGGAGAACTACTGATGTTTTTGAGGTAATCTTGTATCCTGCCACCTTACTGAAGGAGTTTATCAGCTATAGGAGTTCTCTAGTAGAATTTTTGGGGTCACTTATGTATACAATCATATCGTCTGGAAATAGTGAAAGATTGACTTCTTCCTTTCCAATTTCTATCCCCTTGATATCTTTTTGTTGTCTTATTGCTCTAGCTAGAACTTCAAGTACTATATTGAATAAATATGGGGAGAGTGGACGGCCTTGTCTTGTTCCTGATTTTAGTAGAATCACTTTGAGTTTCTCTCCATTTAAATTGATAGTGGCTGTTGGCTTGCTGTAAATTGCCTTTATTATGTTTAGGTATGTTCCTTGCATTCCTGATTTCTCTAGGACCTTTATCATGAAGGGATGTTGGATTTTGTCAAAGACTTTTTTGGCATCTAATGAGACGATTATGTGGTTATTCTTTCTTTCAGTTTGTTTATATGGTGTATTGCCTTGACAGAATTTCTTATGTTGAGCCATCCTAGTGCTTTCTGTATGGCTGGATTTGTGAATAGGTATTGTTTAAATCTGGATTTATCATGGTATATTTTGTTTACCCCATCTATGGCAATTGAGATTTATGCTGGATATAATAGTCTGGGTTGGTATCCATGGTCTCTTAGTGTCTGCATAACATCTGTCCCGGACCTTTTGGCTTTCAGAGTCTCCATTAAGAAGTCAGGTGTTATTCTGATGGGTCTGCTTTTATATGTTACTTGACCTTTTTCCTTTGCTGCTCTTAATATTTTTTCTTTATTCTGTATGTTTAGTGGTTTGATAATTATGTGGTGAGGGAACTTTTTTTTTAATCCAGTCTATTTGATGTTCTATAAGTTTCTTATATCTTCATAGGTATTTCCTTCTTTAGGTTGGGAAAGTTTTCTTCTATGATTTTGTTGAATATATTTTCTGTGCCTTTGAGTGGTATTCTTCTTCTTCTATCCCTATTATTCTTAGGTTTGGTCTTCTCATGGTTTCCCAAATTTCCTGGACATTTTGTGTTATGACTTTTTTGGCTTTAGTGTTTTCTTTGACTGACGAATCTATTTCCTCTATCATATCTTCAACACCAGTGATTCTCTCTTCCATCTTTTGCATTCTGTTGGTTATGCTTTCATCTGTAGTTCCTGTTCGTTTACTCAGATTTTCTATTTCCAGCATTCCCTCAGGTTGTGTCTTCTTTATTTTCTTTATTTCAGTTTTCAAATCTTGAACTGTTTTGGACTTCAAACTGCTAAGGACAATATCGAGATGGCTAGCTGAGATGATGCAGCATCACAGAATACTCTAGCCAAGACTTGAGACAAGCTCTTTACTTTCAAATTATGCAGAGACTGGACTACAAATGATACAGCTACCTTTCCCAGGACTTGACAATTAACCCAAAATTTTTCTTTTCAGCATCTCCTAAAGATGCCTTTGTCACCAGACAGCAGGAAGTAATTTTAATAACACGATGCCCACATTCCCAAAAGGTCAGGTGGGTGAGTGGCTTTTGGCCTTTCAGTGGATTCTGGATACTTGTCATTGTTTAGGATGGTTGGTTACAAGTTGTTAATTGATAATGGTCAGAAAAAACGTTAAATGATGGAGATTAGATTCAGGGTTCTTGTTTGAAAACAAAGAGGATATAGATAAGAGGTAAATTATTGAATCTGAAAAAAAATACAAAAATGATAGGATATAAGGGTACAAGGGTAGATTATTGAATCTACTCTGAAAAGGAAAAAGGGAGAATATAGATATGATAAGATAAAAAGATTATTGAATCCACTTTTAAAAAGCAACTTCTAGTTTTAAATATTTTACATTGGATTGGATTTTTGTATATTGTATTCCAATTTTGCATATTGATACAAATTTGAGATTATTTTTGTTAGAACATACTGTACATACATTTCTAATCTTGTTCAAGATACTATACATACACATCTAATTTAACAATGTAATGCAATTTTCTAGTCTGTGAAAGTTATTACCAACAAATTAGTATATAAAGAAATGCAGGTTAATTGATAGTCACCTATTACAATGGAACTTGTAGTCATATTAGGTATGTTTTCAAAGTCAAACAGATACATTTTAGATAGACAGGCCGTCTTCAAACACTTCAGAGATCTATTGAATGTGGCATTTAAGATTAATGACATAGATTCTTTTTTTATGACTGTGAAAAATGTCTGCTCCTGGCAGCATTAATCTACTTCAGAGAAGATGATGGGCATCAAAGAGACTTCACATGGAGTTTACTTTCTTTGTTGTAAAAATTAGCCACTGGGCAAGAAAGTGCCCTTGCTTCAACTGCTGACAGTATACTGTCCAAAATGGACAAGCAGGACACAAAAGAAAGGACTGCCAAACTTTGCCAAGACAAGGTAGGACAGCCCTTTAGATAATACTGCTTCACAGATAAGTCTGTCAGATATGCTAGGCCTGTAGACCTATGACGGATGCCCCAAGATTGCAGAGGAACCTTGAGTTCCAGGCAGCCATCTGTCTGTCATTTCTCACATTTTTGGAAGTCACTTGTTTGCACTTCCTGCTTACTTAGGTAATATTATTTCCTTCTTGGGTCTCTGATGGAGTTGAAGATTAGATAGTTATAGTTTTCCTTGTTAACAAAATCAGAAAAGAAACTCATTAAAGAGGTGTAAAGTGCATAAGTTTGAAAGACTTCTCAAAAGATAGTTTTGTGTTGGTAATACAAGTTAGGATAGAAAGTGAATTAGTTACAACATTTTGGACTCACTAAAATAGGATAATGGAGTATTTTCCCTGAATCTGTCAAATGTTAATGGACTGGACATTATTAATATAATTTTTGACTGTATGTATTGTATATCCTTATTGTACTTATTATATATAGTTTTTCTTATATTAGTTATAAACTTCTTTTATCATTTTAGACAAAAAGGGGAAATATGGTGATATATTAGGTACCCTAATAAAATTTGCCTGAAGATCAGAGGACAGAACAAGCCACTAGATTAAACATAGAGGCCAGGCAGTGGTGGCACACACTTTTAATCCCAGCACTTGAGATCTCATGCCTTTGCTTGGGAAGCACACGTGCATTTAATCCTAGGAAGTCATGGCTGGGTGAAGAAAGGTATATAAGGCATGAGGAGATAGAAACTAGAACTCTTTCAGGCTGAGGAGTCCTAGAGGTAAGAGATGGCTTGTTCCTTTGTCTCTCTGTTCTTTCAGCATTTACCTCAATTTCTGGCTCCGGGCTTTTTCTTAAAAGACTTATTAGAATTCGAGTTACACTAACCCATCTATGTTTTGCCTCTGGGATTTTCCTTTTCTATTCCAGTATGTCTTTCTTTGTTTCTTACTCTGTGGCTTGCTGTGTAGCTGGGTGGCTGGCTGATGTCCTCTTCCTTCTCTGGCTACTTCTTTTCCTTCTCCCAGTTTCTCCTATTAATTCACTCTGCCTGCAAGACCTTTATTAGACCACGTCTTTATTAGACCATCAGGTGTTTTAGACAGGCACAGTAAGTAACACAGCTTCACAGAGTTAAACAAATGCAACATAAATAAAAGTAACACACCTTAAAATAATATTCCCCAACAGGCCTCATTTGCTAAAATATTTCCTCTGTTGAAGGTTCTGATGGTTAGTTTTAACTATGAACTTGACACAACTTCGAATCACTGGGGAAGTGAGTCTCAATAGGGGATTGCCTGGATCAGGTTGGCCTGTGAGCATGTGTCTGTGGGACATTGTCTTCGTTACTTTAATTGATATATATATAGGAAGACTCAGCCTAAAAGTGGGTAGCATGATTCCCTGATTTGGGGCTTGGCTGTCTAAGTAGAGAAAGGAAGCTGAGTATTAAGCATGCATGCATTTATTCTCTCTTAGGTCCTCGGTGTCATGTGACTACATGCTTCAGATTTCTACCCTGGCTTTCCTGTAATGATGCACTGTAACATGGAATTGTGAGCTGGAACACACTCTTTCTCCCCTAAGTTGCTTTTTGTTGTAATATTTTACCACAGCAACAGGAATGAAATGAGAACAAAATTTGTGGTCTCTCATTGTTCCCACCGAGCCTGCCACCTGGGCTGTTTTCCATGTCTCCCCGGCAATCTCTTGCCAGGGTGCAGCTGTTTCCCATGCAAGACTGTAACATGCATGGAGTAGGACTGAATTTGCTAAGGCTGGAGGCAGACAGACCTTGTCCAAGGTACCATCTATTAGGAGCTACCCAGACCGGTGCAGACAGCATTGTCCTAGGAGATAGTCTGAAGAAGTCCTGTTGGGCTGCTATTAACCTGCTTACCATCTCAGTCAAGTTTACCTTGTAAATCCACTTCCCCAAATCAATGCCCTTTATTAGATTGTAACTAGAGAGGTTATAGCATCTGTAAGCACTTTGGCAAATATTTGAATGAGCTTATGTGTGGGGTCTCCAGCGTAAGAGGATCAGCTTTGTGACTTTTTTTTTGCCAGTTGTCTACAGAGCTAGCTGAATAAGAGATTTTGAGGTATTTCATCTCTTCTAGAGGTATTCATTCATTCATTCATTTTCTTTAATCTGTTAATGTGGGGTATCACCTACACTTGGCCCAGCCATGATAGGCCTAGAATCTTAAGAGTACCCTGGGGAAAAGTGGCTGAGCTGTGGCTGGACTATATAAAATCGCGGCCCTTGGAGGGACACTTAATTTTAGGTTCTGATTGCTTGGGATTTTTGTTGGAGGGATATGGAAGATTGCATATATTGGATGAGGACATGCAGGAAGATTGAATCATCATGTGTGTCAACAGAGAATGGAGTAGGCTAGAAAAGAATAGAATGCACATCCTGGACTAGAATACAGAGCAGGATAGCAATAATGAATGGGCCTCTTCTTAAATACCATGCACTACTGACAGCATCTGCACAAGGATTCACAAGGCATGTGCTGACACATTTCTTGAGAATGGAATGAGCCTGGAAGAAGTGCTCAATTCACAGTAAAAGCAATGGGTATAGGAAGGGGAATGATGGGCAGGTGCTAAGTCTTCATATATACAAGCAGTGTTTGTAGGAGCTAAGAATTTTAGTCTGAGCTTAGATATAAATAATTCTATGACCTTAGCTAGTAACCTCACTGTTTTATGCTATAGAATATTTATCTGTGAGATGGACTCTTCTGGAGTCACATGATAAAGCAGGGTTTGGGGTATAATTAGTTTATTTGAGAGATTATACCAGTTAGGATTCTCCAGAGAAACAGAACCAATAGGAAAGATATATTATTTTTCCTGTACATGTATACCACACACACATATTTATCTATCAAATTCATTTAGGTTAAGGGATTTGCTCATGTGATGGTGGGAGCTGCCAATCTCAAACTCTTTAGGGAAGACCAGCAGGGTGGATACTCAGAGAAGAGTTACTATTACAGCTTCAGTTCAGAGGCATCATGGAGGCATCTTCCTTCTTGAGTAACTCAGTCTCTTTGTCTTAAGGTTTTGAATTTATTGAATGATTCTAAATGCATTATGAATGTTGTTCTGCTTTACTCAAAAATAGAGTGATTTAAATAGTTACATTAAAAAAATACTATGCTTTCATGAAACATCCAGGTAGGTATTTGACCAAAAACTCAAGAGTCTATGACTTAGCCAAGCTGACACACATGATGGACTATTACAGAATGACTCTCAAATATAAGTAGAAGCCAGATGTGGTGGAACACACTTTTAATCTCAGTACTCAAGAGGCAGAGGGAGGTAGATCTCTGAGTTCAAGATCAGCCTGAACTACATAGTAACTTTCCAGGCCAGCCAGTGCTATATAAAATGCAATACAGGAAAGTAAATATAATCACTGAAATGTGTGCTATCAAGTAAATTACTGCTATGGGCAACTGGAGTTGAATCCTTCTGGAGACCTCTGGGTATGACCTCTGAGTATCCCAGTGGAATACATGACTGGGGTGAGGGACTTGAGTTGTTCATCCACTAACAATGTCTATTAGTTCTGGGTTCAAAGCTTTTCTCAGTATGGAGGTTACCTCATCATTCTTTGGGGCTGCTCTGTGGCTCAAACAAAGGCAATCTTAGGTTTGTGGAAGATGTACTCACGTATTATGAGGGCTGTGGGGTATGAGTGAGGTACAGAAAGTCTCTATAAAACAAAGAAACTAAGGCATCCCCAGTCTTCCTCACTAAGAATTTGTAACAGTAATATGAGAAAATAGATGGGAATAGAATCTTTATAAATGAGGCATTCATTATCTAGCTAAAAGTCCAGAATTTTACATGAAATAAATGTAATCTGTCTTGAACTTAATCAATACTGTGCTGATAGATGCTATGCCAGGCTTATTAATGGTCATCTTCAGTGTTGGGGAGGATGTCGTATTTCCCAGGAAACTTTCTCTCTCTGTCCTTTCTGGCCAGGTCTCATGTACTCTCAAAGCACCCTACTTTTTTCCTTATGAACACTTGTCTCTAAAGAAAGGATCCATTCACTTCTTGTTTATCCCTGACTCCCCAGCCAAGCAGAGTCATTGCAATGCATGCTTAATAAATAATTAATTTTAAAATTAAGAAAATGTGACAGAAAACCTTTCTTGGAATGTATTACAAATTAGTAAATACTGCAAAATAACTTTGTGCAATAACTCAAATAAGAATTAGAACTATCTTTAGGATTCTGCCTCAATAAGAGAAGATAATACATTTTAATAAACATAGCAATTGTTTATAGGTAAATGGTCTCTTTTGAGGTATTTCAGGAAAACTAATTTTTTGGCAGCTCATTTTTTATTTTTTGTTTTAGTGTTTTCTAGTGATCAACCCCAGGGGCTCATGCAGTGCCAGCCAAGCACTACCACTGAGCTTTATGCCCACCTCAGGATTATGCTTTGGGAATGTTCTGTCCCTGAAATTCTGTTTACACTGCTAATTTCATTGGAGAATTCTTTCTTCAAAGACAGTGTGAATTAGTCATGTGAGCTAGGTTATGCTGAGGTACCCTGTACCCCTGCCCCCTCCCCCTGCAACCATTAGCATACTAATATTGAATGACAAAGCCCAACTTGTCATTCCACAGAGGCCTTCCCCAGTGTAGATCAGCAGGCAGAGTCACACCTCATAATCAGGAATGCAGGTCACTGGAGGCCTCAGAACAAAGTTTGGAGTGGGAGAATTGTGGTAAGGAAGACTTCAATGGCTACATATATGAAAAGAATTAAAAGTGGAAAATTTTCAGCATTCTTTTAGAGCAAGAGTTGGAAGATTGTGACCCAAGACATAAACATAGTCCCTTTTCTGCTTTTGTAAGTAAAATTTTATTGGACATGGCTAAATCAACCCATCTATGTGCTGTCTTTAGCTACTTTTGCTTGATAGGCAGACCTGAACAATGACCATAGGAATTATATGGCTTGAAAACCATAAAACACTTATTCGTTTTTGTCCTTTACACAAAATATTTGCCAACTTCTATCCTAGAGGGTGCACAGAACTGGGGCATTTAGATTTGTAGCAAAGGGGAGGGACAACAATGATTTCTGTAGGAATCAACACCAGCAGTGAGTGAAGAGGCTGAGGTCTAAAAAGGAAGGGACCTGAAGACAAATCCTGTGGCAACTAAACCAAAGGGCTTTAATAGTCTAATCTTCAGCTGTGATTTGTGTTCTGTTCTGTGCTATTCAGTGTTCCTTTCCAGTGTTTACAGGCTTAAGAAAACAGTCTTCTATACAGAATAACCTAGTGATAGATCCTAGACTCAGGGTGCTATCCTCTCAGGTGGGCACCCCAAGAACCCAGACTCTAGTCCAGTTGATGCAAGCAGCAAGAGGATTTATTCAGCAACGTTTGTACAAATGGGCCTCTACACTGAGGAGTGAGAGAAGCCCTGAGCTGCAGTTGCACACACTTTTGAAAGGCAAAAACCACAAAATTATCATAAAATTACAGTTTCCAGACCTATTCATTTTGATTGGCTCATGTCTAGGACTTCCCACATAATCATAGCTTAATCATAGGATAGAGGCTTGTCATTAATTTTCATTGGCTGCCCTTAGGTGGGGACATATTATGGCTAAACAATCACTTTGGAGACTAAGGTTGGGGCATCGGTTGCCTAGGAAATCAGAGTTGGAACATTCCATGGTCAAACAGTCATCATCACATGAATGTCTTGTGACATTCTGTGGCCAGGCATTTTTTTATTTCCTGGAGTCTAGACAGGCTAGTTCCAGTAACCCAATTCCAGTAACCTGGGGCCTATAATAGGTTCCAGTAACCCAAGAGCCTGGGTCTAAACTGGAGGACCCCAAGTCTCCTTTTTCTAGATGAAAGCATTATATTTTCACAATCAACATATATTTATCTTTAGGCTATATTTTAGAGGCAGTGCTAAATTCTATTTTGCAAAATCACTCCAAGCTCAGTTAAGGCTTTTCTGAGAACTTCTAGGGAGTTTTCACATCAGGGTGTGGGCCAAAAGTTACGGTTGAGCAGCATATCTCAATCAGTCATCTTGACTGTGGTTTAGCAGTTCTGCTCTTTAGTTCCTTGTTTCTGAAAAATACCTTTAGTTCCTTGTTCCCAGAAAAACACTTTAGTTCTTTGTTCCTAAAAGGGGCTTAGGCCTGAAAAGCTCAAAATCAGGGTCTTTCACTAGTTCATAGGTGCTTGGAGGAATGGAGAAGAGGGGCTCTGTTGCAAATACAATGAAACGGGAAAGGCGGAGGTAATTTGTGGGAACAAGAAATTTGGAAAGGAAGATGTTAGGAGGTAGAAGCACTTTAGAGAATGCAGATGGATTTTTCTTTGGACTGTCAGCTCACAAAAAATGACACAGAGACTTAATTATAAAAGCTTGGCCTTTAGCTTGGACTTATTCCTAACTAGCTTGGAAGTTCAGCCTATAACTCCTGCCTAGCTATTGGCCATTCAGCTTTTAATTATACCAATTATAGCAACACATTTTCACACAGTGTACAAATATCTCACAACAAGAGAAAATCCTGAAAAGCTGGAAGATGCTATATTAGTTACTTGTCTCATCACTGGATCAAATACCTGGTGAAAACAGCTTGAGGAAAGAAACCTTCATTTTGGCTCCCAGTTTCTGGGCATATAGACCATTCTATTGGGGAAGGCAGGACCATGAAGCTGGTTGCTTTGTCCATGGGCATGAACTAGAATGATGAGCGCTTATCTCTCTTTCTCCTTTCTACGCAGTTCTAAATCCCTGCCATGAAATAGTACACCCACATTTAGTGTGAATGTACTCAAATCAATTAGCCTAACCTATAAATCCTTTGCAGACAATGCTCATAGTAATTCTAAATTCCATCAAGTTTTCAATCTTGATTAACCATCACAGATGAATCTATATCTTTCACTGTATAGACTGTGAGCTTGACTCATTTTACTTAGATTTCAGAAGAAATTATGCATCCAGAAGCTTTTATGACTTGAAGTCATTTGTGTTATTTTAGAATGTGTCGAAGCATTCGGGGGTCAATTGATCACTCCCACTTTTTTTTCTCTTAGTGTCTGAGTCTCAATCTACATGGGAAACAGACAGAGGAATGAGGCCAATAGAGTTAAAATATCAGACATAATGGTTGCCCAAGATGCAGAGAATAAATGATGGATGTGCACCCAAGCCACTTATACCATCACCACTAAGGTGCAGGAAGGGGAAGAGGTATGTAAGAGACAGAAGATAGGGTAAAGGTCTACGAAATGCCATCCCATAGTCTCAAAACAACCACTGTAATAGATAATTCAAGTCAACTGTAGTTACCAGCACTGGGCCCACACAAGAGCAGCCCCACTAACAGTCAAGGAAGGGGGAGGGGCTCATGGGGCTCTTCATTTACCTCTGAAATATTGGCTAGTAATAGATTCTGGGAGAGGGAAATCACTGCCTTGATTAGCTTCAAACCCATAGTCATACAGATGATGGCCTTGGATAATCTTGGAGGGTCACAAACAAAAAAATGAAATAACATGAATATAAAAGATTGATTTGTGAAAAGGGGGAGGGCAGGCAAGGGTTTTAGGTAAGGGAGATCATTGTGCAAGGTATACATATGTGAAAGGTAAAAAATAAAGATTAAAATTAAAAATTATAATCATTCCTGAGAGACTCATCTTGGAAGCTGGAGCCTGATCCTCATCCTATTTTAATTCCTGGTTTTCTCTTAACATCTGTATTGTGACTGAAGCTATTTGGGGTATAGCTGTCCTCCTTGGATAGAGTGCAGATTAGCAGCCACTGAGCAGAGTCCTGAGCTTACACTCCTTTTACTACCAACCATTGTCCCTTTGGGTACTCTCAGGAGGCAATATATAGTCTGGCTTTCAGAAGGCTTTGGAATGCCCAAAACAAAAGCCTAATTAACTTTACTTGAAGACTGCTCTATATTCAAAGCTAATACCTCCATCTTGTCTAGTAGAGCTCTTCAGGGATTCTGCAGTGAAGTTGAATGACAAATTAAAGACTAAGAATACAATGCTGACAACATTAACATGTCTTGATTTTGAATGTAACATATTTCTATGGTATAATTCATGGTGAGAAATGAAAGTGAAAGATTAAATTCTTTTGATTTTAGAAGATAAAGCTTAAAGAAATTAAGGTCCAAAATTGAAATCTCATTTCTTTATAAGTCCAAAGCTTAGATTTCCTAAGTTCTAAGAAGTTAAAACCAACATTTATTCTGATTCCCTATTCTGTTCATCCTTAGTTACAGAACTTCTAGAATCATGCTTTGGCAGCTGATGCCTGGGTCTCTTCCTCTAGCAAAGGTATTATTCTCAGAAGTTAGTCTCTCCTAGGCCCCACAGGTTGGACTCAGCCCTCAGGTTGTTGTCATCCACTACCATTATTGTACTCCACTCTAAATCCACTGTCTGTGTCATCATGGACAATAGATATCTCTGTTTCTATTTTTTGACATGCCTGAACTGTTAGTATTTTGCGGTGCTGTGGTTACTGTGCGAGAAAAGGTCATGAGACATGACAAAACCCAGTATCAGAGCTTTATTAGAAAGTGGAGGGGGACAGGAGAGAGGGAGCCAGAGAGAGAGAGACAGACATTGCATGCATGCACATGTGGAGAGAGAGAGGAGGAAGAGAGAGAAGGGGAGGGAGGAAGAGGCGGGATTTCCCTTTGTATATGCATGAACTGCACATGTGAAGTCACTTAGGTGGGGGACTGGCCAGGAATTCCAACATTCCAGACTCTTTGCTTATTATAAAAAAGGCAGGTGAACAGGAGTGGGGGTGCCGTGTCTCCCAAGAACTGCTTCCAGCTGACTTGATGGGCATCAGAGTTCTGGGGGGTAGGGAAGGGGGCTTCTGAAGTAGCCAGGGTGTCCTGGGATGGTGGGTTGTCCTCTGCTGCTTTGGAGTTGTCCATCTTTCTCGGCTTGGGAGTCTGGCTGCTTATGTCTGAGAGAGTGCTGGTGAGACAGAGAAAAGCTTAGAAAAAAGTTTTTAACCTTTGGGTGGGGACCCAGGGTGAGGGAGGGGAATCCCAGGATTAGTAAAGTGTGGGTTCTACTTAATTCTGAAGCAGATCCATTTTGTCAAGATGAATTTAAGCTGGTTTCTTGAGCTTAAAGAAATTTTTAAACATGTTAAGAAGCAGCCCAGACCCTCTTTGGTCTGTGGTATAAATACCTTTGCACTAGTACTGTTTCTTACTGCCTGGATGTATGCTTTGATGGCTCTCATCCTTCAGCTCTATGATGATGGACCCTGTAACATTTAACTGAGAAGTTAATTAGGAGAGGGAACCAGGAGGGAAAAGCTTGTGGGTTGGTACCTTGTTCTTGTGGAATTGGTCCTCTGGAACTTGAGAGAGCAGGGTCCTGTCTGTGGCACACTGTGTATGAGGAGAAGAGACCCTGCTGATAGGTCTGGAATAAGGCATATGGGGGGAGCAAAATAAAGCTCCTATCTTGGCTAGAAAATCTCTTCCCATTAGGGGCACAGGACAGGTTGGCACAACTGAAAATGTGTGGGTGGGAGAGATACCCCTGAAAATACAGTTAATTGGTGGGGTCTGGTGAGGTGGGTAAGGCTGTCTCTATCCCAACAATAGGGAAATGAGAAGGAGAGGTAGACCCGAGACTCCTCCAGGACTGAGTAAGTGGCTCCAGTATCCAAAGGGAAGGAGATGGATTGGCCCATGCTGTAATGGCTATCTCAGGCTCCCTGTGAGTNCATGGCCAAAGCCTAGGAGATTTTGGTCTGATGTTCCCATGCCATGAAGTACTTGAGGGCAGTCAGTGTCTCTTTGTGGCACTTTGGACAAGGCCCAGTTTGGCCCACGTGGGGCAGGGCAGGCAAAAAGCTCAGTGGCCTTTTCTGCCACTTAAAACAGGGATCTAGAAGCCTTTATGCCGCCGCCAGTCAGATGGCAGGTTCCAGCATTTGGCAGTTTTTTTTTTCAGGCTTTGTCATTTTTCTCATGGTACCTTGAATGCCACGGCTGATAGACTCTGCCTGTGGATGTGAGAGGGGCACTCTCTCCAGTTGGTTAAGTCAGCCCTGAAGCCGGGAAGTTCTGGGAGACATGGAATGGATTTTATTACGTATAGTTTACTGGTTTGAGGACAGCCTTAGGAAGACTTGCCAGCAGGCAGTGTGTAAACTGATCTCTGGCTATAGAGCCATCTGGGTTATTTTAATCCTAATGTGGGTCTTAATCAGAAACTGCCTCAGCCCTGGGTGAGTGGGCAGGATTGGTTTGGTGAAAGCCGTTTGCATGCATCCTAGCCTGCTTTCAGACCTCTCTATTTCTTAGGGCAGCTTAAGAAAGAGTAACAGGAAGAGTGAAAGTGGGAGCCAGAGTTGGGCAGTTGGAATGACCTGCTAGATACTGGGAGAGCTGAGTGGAAGTCAGATAGGCAGAAGTTAGAGTTCTGGTAAACCCGCCCAGTACCGAATAGGGAAGCAGAAGGCAGATAGGCTGAAGTTGGAGTTTCGGAGAACCCGTCATTACCGGAGAGCAGAGCAGAAGGCAGATAGGTGGAAGCTGGAGTTCTGGAGAGGCCACCATTACCGGAGCAGAAGCAGTCCACCTGATACCATACAGCCCGCCCAGTACCAGAGCGTGGAAGTTCTTTGGACCTGCCCAATACTGGAGAGCTGAGTGGAAGTCAGATAGGTGGAAGTTCTTTGGAGTCAGAGATTTCCCAGGGTTAGCTTACATATGGGCAGAAAAGAAAGACTAAAAAAAGTGGTTAGGTAGAAAGCTTGGAGATAAGGTAATTCTTTTTATTTGCCAATTCGCTGCAGAAGTTAGGTAATTCCTGTGAAATATCGGGGTCCAAGCAGCCATTAAGCGGCCATATTTCTCAGAGGAAGGGTGGGAGGAAGAAGCCTTATGTCCCATGACTGCAGCTGAGAGAGAGAAATAAAAAAACACAATGAACCAAGGCAAGGTCCCGGATGCTAAGCCAAGGTATATAAAGTAAAAAGAAAAGAAAACTCAATGACCCTCCAACGAGGTCCCAGATGCAAGGAAGTTGAATCTATAAATAGGCACAGAAAAAAAAGCAATGACTCACTACCAAGGTCCCTGATGCTAGGCAAAACAAGTCTATAAATGGGCACAAGCCATTTTAATGCTTCATCAAGTGAGAAATGGGGGCCCCTTAGCTGGCATAGGCATGACTCCCCAGGAGTCTTACAGCATTTACTACCCCGTTGGGTCAGTGAAATGTGTAGGCCCTATGCAGCCTGAGGATGCAGGGGGTCCGACAGTGAGAAATAGATCTCAGGCTACAGTCGTGGGAAGTGGCAAGGGATTGGGAAGGTAAAACTCAGCCCTGGTGCAACCGGTATGTATGCAGAGTGGTTCAGCGGCTGGGCAAATGAAAAAAGTGGCAGTTGTAGGTAGACCAGAACCCCGGCACAGGGTCCCGGGCAGGCGTAGAGTCCCGCTGCAGGGAGAGCCTGACTTGTCTAGGCACCAAAATGTTAGTATTTTGCAGCGCTGCAGTTACCGTGTGAGAAAAGGTCACAAGGCATGACAAAACCCAGTATAAGAGCTTTATTGGAAATTGGGGGTGGGCAGGAGAGAGGGAGACAGAGATAGAGACAGAGAGAGACAGAGCACGTGTGCACATGTGGAGAGAGAGAGGAGGAAGAAGAGAGAAGGGGAGGGAGGAAGAGGCAGGATTTCCCTTTGCACATGCGTGAACTGCACATGTGAAGTCACTTAGCTGGGGGAGTGGCCAGGAATTCCAACATGAACATCTAACACATATTGTAGCCAGAAACAGTGGCTGTTAACTTCTTTAACCACATAATTCAGTCACCAAGTCTTGATAATTTTACTTTCTCCTATCTTTTGTATCCATCCAGTTCTTTCACTAGCATTTTAGTTGAGAAACAACTTTTCATCTCTAAAATCTATCAGTATTATGGTGGTTTGAATAAGAATGGTCCTATAAGCTCATATATTTGAATGCTTAGTCATCAAAGAGTAGCACTCTTTGAAAGGATTAGGAAGATTAGAAGGTGTGGCCTTGTTGGAGGAAGTGTGTCACCCATGCCAAGCCTAGTGTCTCTGTCTTGTGCTATGGATCAAGATGAAGCTCTCAGCTACTTCTCCAGCACCATGCATGATGCCATGCTCTCTATCATGATAATAATGAACTAAACTCTGAAACTGTAAGCAAGCCACCAATTAAATGCTTTCCTTTTATAAGAGTTACCGTAGTCATGGTGTCTCTTCACAGCAGTAGAATACTGACTAAGACAAGTAACATCCTTAGCAGCAATTTACTGTTGCTTTTGAAATTGTGGCTCTCCCTGTAATAATTGCAGAGGTTTGCTATCATCTGTGTAGGGCCTACAGGACCCATCTAGTCCTCTGTAACTAACCCAGCCATGTGTCTTTCAGTCTTTTTTTCTCATCTTAAGAATTCACATTCCATGAGGTATTATATTATCACATCCCTGTGCAGGCTTTTCTTGGCCCCTGAGACACCTGTCTCAGACTCTTCTACGTTGCTTTTCCTTACCCATTGCTTAAGACTCTGAGTATACATCTACTTTACTCCAAGGATATACCCTGAATGATTTAGGTATCTCATCTCTACCCAAACCACAAGTGCTTATCTCTAAAATGTCTTACCAAGAAATATATGGGGATTCTCCTGTAAGACGAATCTTTTTTTTTTTTTAAATTTTGGGGGGGGAGGTTTGAGACAGGGTTTCTCTATGTAGCTTTGTGCCTTTCCAGGAACTCACTCTGTAGACCAGACTAGCCTCAAGCTCACAGTGATCCACCTGCCTCCCGAGTGCTGGGATTAAAGGCATGCGCCATTACCACCCAGCAAGACGAATCTTAAAAGATCTTATTAATAAAAAATCTGGAGCCAGATATTGGGGTGAAAACTGTGGGATCAGAGAAGCAGAAAGAAACCAGCCATATTCTTACTGTTAGGAAATCCTCAGCCAAAGAGAGAGCTGCTTCCTGTATACTTACGCCTATATACCTTTCTGTGCCCTGCCATCTTACTTCCTCTCTCCACCCAGCTACATCACTTCTTTTTTCTGTCCAACTCTATCACTTCCTGTCTGTCTGTACAGACCTCCAGACCTCTATGGTTAACTAGTGCTGGGATTAAAGGCATGCGCCACTATGCCTGGCTCTGTTCCCGGTGTGGCCTTGAACTCACAGAGATCAGGATGAATCTCTACCTCCCGAATGCTAGGATTAAAGGCGAGTGCTACCACTGCCTGGCTTCATGTTTAATATAGTGGCTGGCTTTTCCTCTGATCTCCATGCCAGCTTTATTTTATTAGAGCACAAAACATCACCACATTCTCCCATTGTGATTTTTAACTAATCTAAGAATCAGAGGAAATGGTCCATATGATTCAACACTAAATTCACAGCACCTGGCCTAGGTCTGGTACAGTTGATTGTGAAGATTTAATAAAATATTGATGTCTTCCTTTTTGATGCATTATAGTGTAGTTTTGTACCCATCTGAAAAAATATGAAAACATTTCTATTTATTTTGTGTAACTGGGATACATTGCTAGGTTATAATTTCTGATATTTCAAACATATTTTAGAAGGTTCCTCTTTATTATAATTGTACAGTCCATTTACATGGGTCTAGTGAGTATCCAATTAAGGACAAATATTTGTTGCTTTCAAAACCTAATGATTTCCATCTATATTCCAAATATACTAAGATTGTGAGATCCGTGTTTCTTATCTTTTGAATCAGCACTCTAGTTTTTTATTTTTACTTCTTTGTATAACAATAATGATATAAGGCAATAAATAACTTCACAAACATTCTAAGACAAGTAGTCGTGCTGAAACTGGCCAGTCAAACACTAGCTTGAACTGTTCTTTTATCAGCATTTGAGAGAAACCAGAAATTTATAAGAAACAAAATGGTTATATCAGTGCACAATGATGCATGAGGATGAAGTTTGATAGTCAACCTCACAAGGACATCAAGGAATTCCTGTTAATTTATATCAGTAGTCTAATTGGGTCACCAATGTCTTCCTAGTAACCTATAAGTTCCTGATATACACAGAATCCTCCCTTTCTTTTCAGTAGGAGTTTAGTATTTTGAATGTATTAGATATAATGATTCAGTGCCTTAAAGACAAGAAGCAAAACTATCATGTGCTCTCTGTATAATGGCAGAGGTGTGTGTGTTAAGGAGAAAGGTTCTCTGCCCTTTTTCAGGTATTCTCTCTCCTTCCCTAGTAGGTGTTATTCCTCAAAGGTTAGTCTCTTTTTTGCCCCACAGATCAGAGTCAGCCTTCTGGTCATTGCCATCTTCTATGGTTACTGTGCTGTACTAGTCAAAGTCACTAGGTTTAGTGACTTTGTCATGAACAGTGGATACTTCTCATTTCCTGTTTTATTGACTGGCCCTAGAATTTAACACATGTCCTGGCCAGAAACAGCAGTTTTACTGGTGTCCTTTATCACGGTAGCAAATGAATTACTGGGTGATTTTATTTTCTAATATCTTTTGTATACAACTACGGACACAGAATCTGATGATCTTATCTGGAATGGCATTGCATTTGTACATTTTAGTCATTTTGCATCTCATAAAGGAAAGACTTGTCAGTGACCATCTGAAGGCATTGTAAGACTTCGTTAAAACCACAGAGCTAAAAGAGAGGGCAATGCTGATTCATTGTGTGTCAGCATTCAGATGAGTGTCCCTTCAGCACAGATGGACACCTAGTCCTCTTTTGAAATACAGGGGAATGCATAAGAACATTTTAGATGGCCTATTACTCTCCTTCAGATGCTTTGTTTTTATCCTGTTTTAGTCACTTGCATGTTTATGTTTTCTTTTTTAGCTAGACCCAATTTTAAGCAGTTAGCATTATAGTTAAATGCAACTCTCTTTGTATTAGGACCACAGGAAGAATGCCATTTGATTGGAAATCACTGACTTTTGAGGTGATCTTGAAAAAGTCATGGTTTGGCTTTTATTTACCATGTATAAAACAGAGAAAGGGCTACACTAGCTGATTTTGGAAAGCCTTCATAGGTATAATATTGAAAGTTGGTGATTCCTGATATTTCAGTAAGGACCCCTTGCTAGCCAGAATTTCCTCAGGAGATAGAAAAAAAAATCTGCTTGGTCTGGAAGACTTTTAAACTGGATGAATCTTTATAGTCCATTTTCATTAGGTTTCTAATATAACAAAGTCATATGACATATCTATGTAGAACCTATCACACACACACATACACACACACAGAGAGAGAGAGAGAGAGAGAGAGAGAGAGAGAGAGAGAGAGAGAGAGAGAGAGAAGAGATTTGGTGGTACAATTTATAGCTTTTTTTTATTGTAGTGCTGAGGATTGGTACCAGGTCCTTGTACATGCTAGGCAAAAGCTCTACCACTGAGCTGTTTCAAGTTTACTGCTATGGATGGAGTTTATTGATTTTTTTCCAATATGAGAAGTGGAGAGAAGATTCTAGAGATATATTTCTGGTTTAGGCAATTGGGTAACATGATAGGTCCAATCTGTAGGGAAGAAGGCAAAATGTAGACTGATTGAAAAAAATGACATATTTTGTTCTTTTTTTGTGAGGATTCATTCTGTGAATTTAAAGATGATATTGTAGACACATTGGCTTTGAAGTGTCCATGGGACATACTGACGGAGATATTCCAAAGTTCATCTGAAAATATTTTTGTAAGGGGCAACCATGTTTATTTGCATGACCTTATTTTATTCTTATGCCAATTTTAGATCATTATGTTTATCTCTTAGGTAACTTATATTATTTCCATCTGGGAGACAAGAAATCCATTGAGGTTAAGTCAAGTGAAATGAAGTGATAGATGGGACAGTGGCATATAAGCAATGAAGTACTATGTACTTTAGAAGGCTGATTTGCTCTTATGGGACACCTGTAGGTTACTGTGGTTAGATTAGATCCCTTGCTACTGATATTTGTTCCTCTGTTCTCTAAGAATTGCATCATGTATCTATAAATCACTCAGTTCAAAAAAACTAACCAGCCAATGGTTACTGAGCATCTACTTGTGTAAAATAACCTGGATTCTGAATCAATATAGTTTTTGTGAACTTCTATACAGTTAGAATACCCATTTGGAGCAGAATTGGTGTAAGCTTTCATTCAATTTTACACTTTCACTTGTGATATATAGAATTTGGGTCTGGGTAATTTTGGTGTGTGATTTTTTTTATTTGCAAGGTTTTTATAATAAAGCTTATAAAGTTTAAAATTTAGTAAGATAGTTTTTGTCCTGGAAAAACTTTCAGCCCAGAGAAGAAGGTAAGATCATAGCCCATGATATGGGCTGAGTTTGAGTTATCGCTGTATAACAAAGTACTCCTACACTTAGCATATTAAAGCATCCATTTTGTTTTGTTCACTACTTTGTAGGTTACAAATCTGGGGAACGTGGCTGTGTGTTTTTCCTCTGATTCTCATGGCATCAACTTGGTGGTAGTTGGGGTGGGATAAGGCTAGAGTTTATTTTCTAGTAGGCTCCTTTCTTCACATGTTTAAAACTTCAATATTCTTTGACTTCTCTCCTTTCATGGCTGTTTATGCTCCAGGATGGCTATTTCTGAGTATTTAAATTTGTATATACAAGCTGGTGGTGCAGATTGAGGTCTCTATGAAATCCAGGAAGAATATAATTTATATTTGGAAGTCCAAGTATTTCACTTCTGCAATATTCTATTATTCTAAGTTAGCCTAGACTCAATGAAAATGGCAGGATGATTTTTATCTTTTAGTTGGAAAGTAGGTGCTAACAAAGAATTTGTATTTATGCATTAATCTTCCTAACTATGGTAAGAAGTTTAGTTTCTACTCCAGGTGCTTTTCTATCCATTTATAGTGTTTTAATAAGAATGAATACATTATGATCAGATATGAACTTCTAAAAATAAAATATTTTAATTAATTAATTATTTGAGAATTTAATACATGTATGAAATACATTTTGATCATATTCACTCCATACTCTTCCCCAAGCTGCTCTCAGATTTACTGCCCACCCCTAGTTCCATTCCCCTTCCAGGTTTTCCCATCCCCAGCCCCATTCTCCTTCCAACTTAGTGTCCTTTAAAAAATAATTCATCAAGCCCACTTTTTGTGAGAGTATGGCCATCCATTAGAGCATGGTAGATCCACCATGGACCACATATTTAAAGAAAATGATTATCTCTTCCTTTGAGGCAATCAGTTATCAATAGCTCTTCAGAGAAGGGTTGGGGCTCATGAGCCCTTCCCCAATAAGTGCTGGAATGTTGAGTGGTTTGAACCTGTGCGGGTCTTCTGCAGTAAACTTGAAATTTTAATAGATTCTAATTGTCTATAGAATAGAATATAAAATGGGAAGGAGGTTGAGGTGAGTGGATGAGAGACCAACTATGAAAAATTTCAAGGGTCCAGGATAGACTTGATGACAAGATGGTGGCAGTGGTAATAGAGAAAATTAGAGGAATGACCTTTAAAATTTCAGGAATTAAATCAGTAGTTTTGTTTCAATGCATGGAATGAAAAAAAACAATACTTTTATCTTTTACATGCTTTTGACCTTTCCTTGTATTCATTCTCTTTTTTATTCATGCACGTGATAAAAACATTAATTGAACATTAATCACATTAGTATTATCTTTTAGGAATTGTACTGGGTACAAAAAGGTATTTTCTCTTAGAGAGCTGAGTCCAATGGTAGGACTTGGTTACATTTTCAAACAACTGTGAGACAATAGCAGTATTTTCCATGTGCAAATACTCAGCCTATACTGAGAGACTCACTTTATATATTTAAGAGCCCTTTGGCCTTTGCACATACATTTATTCAGTAAGTGGTTTCAATGATTGTTTCATAGAATGCAGCCATGTGAAACTCTGATGGAGGCATTGGGAGATTGGTGTGTGGTGAAGCATCTAGCTCTCTGCTCAATACCTGCAAGTCCATATGGTTCAGTTATCTTGTATTCATCATTGCTCACAAAAAATCTCAAATTCAAAATCCAAAAGCACCCATGACGTATCTCAGTGATAGTTCTTTCATGAAGTGATCTATGTGTTAGAGACCTCTTTCACCCTAACTACATCATTACAGATATTTTGAGCCTTCTTATTTTTTATCATCACCTCCAACTCTCCACACTTCCTTTTGGTCTCAGACACGAGATTGCTGAAAATTTTCTTGTGCAGGTCATTGCCTTGATTCACTGGGCAGGTGCCCCCTTTCCCTTCCTATTATTCCACATATGTACATGTATGTGTCTATATTTACAGGCGTGTGTGTGTGTGCATGTGTATGCACACATGTGCGCATGTGTGTGTGGAGGCCAGAAGAGAATGTTGGGATTCCTCAGGAGTTGCTTACAGGAATTTTGAGACAGTCTCTCACTGTCTTGGAGCTTACCAAGCAAATTTAGCTGGCTTTCCACAGAGATATGCCTATCTCTGCCTGCTCAGTGTTGGGATTACAAGGATATACCACCAGGCCTGGAATTTTACAAAGTGTGGGTATTGGAGATTAAACTGAGATCCTTTTGCTTGATTAGCAAGAGCTTTTACTGACTGAGATTTGTCCTTGACCTCCATTTCAGTTTCTTTATGCCAAAGAATAGTCTACAGTATTTCACATCTTGAGAAAAAAAATTAAGGAAGACTCATTTCCGTAGGTAGTGGATTTAAGACCATTTTTCATGGCCTCCTAGTGAGAATGCCTGCCCCCCCTTTAAGGGGGCATGGACCCTCACTGACTCGGTTGTTTGGAGTCCTATTTAATTAACCTTTCTCATTGTTTCTACTTGGCACTACTACACTCCCGACTTCTTCTCTAGTACCCTCAATGTTGGATATTTATAAATTAAGCCTTAGTGATGTGGTTTGGTAACTACCAGCTCAAGGTGGATTCAACCCAGTGACATCAGTGGGAAAGAATTTTTAATTTTTTTTCACTGTTTCAAAGAAGTTGGTCCTGTACTTTTCATTTCACACATCACAAATTTGCATCCGCAAAGGCTGGAAAACATCAACACTTCAGAAAAATACGGTGCAAAATATGTCGACATCTGCTTACCTGGAGTAGTCATCACAGAGAAACCTGTCATCTCCTGGACTAGGTCAGCATTAGGTGCCTGTGTTCAGACCCAACTTAGGGACATCTTCAATCTTCTTAACTCTGCATATCATAAAAGCCTAGCAGCATATACCCTGAATTAGGCAGCTGGGAGAGCTAGAGGCTTGTTTCAACAGAAAGTCAACAGTGTTTCACTGTTTCACTGGCTAGCTTAGCTTCCCACTGTGGTCTAACACCTTCCAAGAGGCCTTCCTCTCTGGCACAGGCATGTTGGGTTAGGAGTCAGCATTCTACAAGTATTTCCTGATGGCCTCTCTCCCAGGCCCCTCTCAACATGTGCATTCATGGCCAGGTCATTTATTCTGCTTGCCACCTTGGACTGATGAAAATGTTACTTTGACTTATGGCTTGAATATTTCCTCAGAAAGTCAGGGACCCCAAGTGAGTTCTATCCTTAAGTTTTCTTCATGGAAAAGTTTTCATTGTTTATAGTCTGTGAATTTTGGATGGCAGCCAATGCTGTAGCCAAGAGGAATGCTTTCCCAGTGGGATTTCTTCTGCAAACACCACCATGATAAATATGCAATGTTCACCTTTACAAAAATGCTTTCTTTGAGAGAATCATGGTGTAGTTTTCAAATTCATAGTTGTCTTATGCTCTTAATAGTCAATCATGTTTTCATTTAATTATTATGAGATTAGTGTAACCTCTTTTTGGGTCCTAAGGTAGGATGAGGGAAGAAATTCAGTTATTTTTGTGTTGTGCAGAGCTAGCTTTCCACAACTCCCTTGATTTCTGAATGATGAAATAATTTCAGCAGGAATTACTAATACAAACCTCACAAAGCTGTCTATGGATGAGGAATTGGTAGCTGACAAAAGGGTGAATATTTGACTTTAATAATATCTCTTCTTCAACATAGGGAAATAGTAAAAACTTTTGTGACAGTTTTTAGACAGAAGAAGTGATGTGGTTAACACAATGTAGGCATTGCATTGTTGCAAATGTGAGGAGAGGAAAGGTGCCAAGCAAAGCCCCTAAGTGATATCTAGGGGTGGTGGCTGGTGGTAGTATTTATCAGAAACCATTTCTTAGTTAGGCTACCACATTATAAATAAGTGTGTTGTGTGATAATTTTGTTTGTGTTCTGACAAATAAAGCTTGCCTGGAGAACAGAGGGCAGAGCTAGCCACTAGTTAACCATAGGAGCCAGGCAGTGGCACACACCTTTAATCCCAGCACTTGGGAGCCAAAGAGAGGAAGTGATAAGGCAGGGCAGAGACAGAATCTCTGCTGTTTGGGCTGTAGAATCCGGAGGAGTAAGAAGTCACTGATGGCTGCTCCTCTGCTTCCCTGATCTTTCAGGTTATTACCCTGATATCTGACTCTTGGTCTTTTTTGATAAGACTAATTAGGTTCATGATTCAGAAGTAAAATTTTAAAACTATTGATTTTTTGAGATAAACTGTCATTAAATAACCTTGGCTTGCCTGATACTTGTTTTTGTGGCCCAGGATGTCCTTAAACTCATGACAGTATTCCTGCATCAGCCTCACAAGTGCTAAGCTGTGCAATATAGTACCAAGCTAGGAAACAAGTTTGAACTGTTTTTGAGCCATGAGTTATTTGGAGAATTCAAAGGAGCCCATGGTTAGCTCCACAATGCTATGTACTCACCTGCATACTGTATGTACTTTTATATATATATAGTTTCAGGGAGCTCACTGGATTTATAAAGGCCTTATCCCTAAAAGAAAATAGCTCCCATGTTAAGAAATCGATTTATAGGGTCTCATTCTTAGCGTTTTGTCTGAGGATGCCAGAAATTTATATATTCAAGCTAACAAAAACACCAGACAGTGATGTATAATGCAAAATCATTAAAGAGTTTATTGCAGGGCTTCCCTCTTTCTAGCAGCAAAATAGATATATACTATTCTTACTATCCCAAGTCCTGGAAAGTAGAATCATTCCCAATTGTCACTCAGAGAGGTAGGTGGCAATATTTTATTTCACCACTGAGACAGTTTAGTGACTATCCTTGTCCTCAGCAAAGATCTTGTATTTGATAACTCCAGATCCAACGGCTCTTTCCCCTAGGCAGTACTGGACATACACAGCAACTTGGACTTCATTGAACTCTATTCTGTGCTGATTACCCCCCACCCCATTAACATGTTCTTCTTTCCCTTTGAGCTAGACTGACTGGCTAGTAAGCTTCTGGGATTCTCCTCTCTTTGTTTCTCCTGCACTGGATTTACAGACACATGTTGCCACACCCAGCTTTTTATGTGGGTGTGGGAGACCTGAACTCAGGGCCTCAAGCTTATATGATAAGCCATTTGCCAACTGAGCCATCTCCCTAGCCACATTTGATTCACCTTGTAGCAGTCATGCTTGTTTTGTGTCTCTACTTACTGTGTACTAGAGCTGTATGTGGACAAGAGTGGGAGAAATAGTCAAGGCTAACAAATCAGGGATAACTCCCTGTTACAATATTATTGTCAAGAAGGCTGTGATTCACCATTTCTCCCAACAGAATAACACAAATATATTTTTAAAAAAGTGTGTTTATATTTTTTTATTTAAGAAAATTTTCCATTCAGTCTACATATCAATCACAGAACCCCCTCCCATCCCTCCCCAACTTTCCCCCCCACTCACCCTCCATCTCCTCCTCCACAAGGGTAAGGGCTTCCATGGGGAGTCAGCAAAGTCTGGTTGTAGGAGAATGTTTTGTGCAGGTTCCACCAGGCCCCATGTGGTCCTGCAGCTGCTCAGACCCAAGTAAACACATGGAGGCTTAAATCAATTACAAACTGAATGGCCTATATGGCTCAGGCTTCCCATTAGCTAGCTCTTATATCTTAAATTAACCCATTTTTATAAATCTGTACTTTGCCATGCGGCTCATGGCTTACCGGTACCTTTACATCTTCTCCTGGTGGTGGCTAGCAGCATCTGCCTGCTCTGTTTTCTTCTTCTCTCTCTAGTTAGAATGTCCCGCCTATAATTCCTGCCTGGCTACTGGCCAATCAGCATTTTATTTATCAACCAATCAGAGCAACACATATTTACAGTGCACAGAAAAACATCTTCACCATTTCCCCTTTTCTTTCTATTTAAAAGGAAGGTTTTAACTTCAATATAGTAAAATTACAGAAAACAAAACAGTTATCTAGCAAGAATTACAGTTACAATATCTAGTCTATTTGTATTTGGTAAAATTAAAGAAAATATTCTGTCTATCCTATATTTGTGAGTCTAAAGTTTTATATCTAATTTATCTTTTATCATAACCAAGGAAAATTATAACTATCTAGTCTTTAACTACATCAAAGACCTCAGAAGGATATAATACTACCTAAATAAACAGGAAGAGCATTATAAGAAACTTCCAAAAATCTAGAATGACAGAGACAGATGGCTGCCTGGACAGTCACCCAAAGTTTCTCTGTATTGTTGGGGCGTCTATATTCAGCCTATAGGCCCAGAGTTTTTCAGTTATTTCTCTCTGTGCCCTGTAGAATGTCTAGCAGTTTCCTCTGCGAAGCAGGAACCTGAAGGACGATCTCATCTTGTAAAGTTCAGTGGTCACCCTCCTATGGGTCCTGCATGTCTAGTAGATACAACACTTTTTCAAGCAATCCAGGCAAGAACAATTCCTTGCCCAAATGACTATTTTTGCCAAGAAGATAAACTCCATATGCAGTGTCTTCGACGCCCATCTTTCTCTTTGAAGTAAATCGGGGCTTCCAGGAGCAGGCATGTTTCACTGTCCAGAAAGTCTAAAACATTTTAAATGCCATATTCTGGAGGTCTTTGAAGTGTTTGAAGATTACCTACCTAATTGAAATATATCTATATATACCTAGAAAACTTAACATGACTATAAGTTTGACTCTCATAGAAGACTAATTATTAATCTGTATTTCTTAATTATCCATTACAATTTAAATGAGTTAAACAAACAATAGTTTAAACAAGAGTAGAAATATATGTATACATATAGTATAACAAAATTAACTTTAAATTTGTATCAATAAACTAAAATCTATACCAATGTAAAACATTTTAAACAAGTTGCCTTTTAAAAGTAGGTTCAACAATCCACCCTTTCATCCTATCATATCTATATCCTATATTTTTATATCATATTCCCCTTTCTTCTTTTAGAAAGAGATTGACTATGACCAATAACAATTTGTAACCAACAATCTAAACAAAGACAAACATCCATAGTCCATTTTTTGGAAATGTGGGTGTTGTTTTCTAGGCTACTTCCTGATGATAGGGGGCACTGGTAATCTTATGGGGATCCTGAGAAAATTTGAGATAATTCTCAAGTCCTGGGAAGACCGGCTATAACCTTTGTTGATAGGTACCATCTGTTAAGGTTCAGGAGGTCTGGCTTGATCAAATCTGATCCATCTTAATCTGGAACAAATCCATAGCCTCTTGCTTTCTGTGAAAACCAAAGCAGAGCTTCCTTTCCAAAGTAACATATCCTTAGACATAAATTTTGAAATCGAGATACCTTTAAAATGTACATATTGATTTAATTCAGCATCTTTTATAATCAAATGTCTCTCTGCAGTTAAAAATCTCAAAGACAACACAATCCAGATTCTCTGTGTAATATCCATTGTTACATGGCTTATTATATTACTTCTACAGTCTCTTTAAAGACTTTATTTTTTAAAACTATATTTTATATAACTGTACATATATATATTTTTTCTCTTCTAAGTCTACATACATTTTTGCACACAATGTANACCATTTAGAGGTTTATTTAATCGGAATCTGTCTTATTCTGAATCTATAATCCTTTTTTAGCCAGGAAAGACTTTAAACTGTTAAACTGCACGACTAGGACCAGCAACCTTGGCTGCTGACTCTGCCCACCTCAGCTTTTCAACATAGTGAGGTATCTAGGAGAGTCACGCTTACCCGCCAACTCTGGTGTCCATGTTGCCATCAGGGTAGCATGCAGCTGGCCCATAAACCCTTTTTGTCTGTGTGAGTGAAAGTTAAATCCACCATGCAGTGCACTGCACAGCTTGTAGATGCCACTGTGTATCATGGTGGGAATCTGCCATGCTACTTAACTCAAAGCTGCATGCCTTAAGCTCAAGCCTGCACACCATAAGCTCAAGCCTGCATGCCATAGTGTAGCTCAAGTCCACATGCCATGATGTCTCTGTACCCTGGCATCTCTATATCTCAGCCCATACAGGACATGAAGTAGAAAGCAGTTCTTAGCTCAATTTTAGAATCTTTTTTTAAGTTCTCTCAAGTTTTAGGTGGAAAGTCTTCCCCACGTTGGGCGCCATTTGTAGGAGAATGTTTTGTCCAGGTTCTGCCAAGCCCCATGTGGTCCCGCAGCCGCTCAGACCTAAGTAAACACATGGAGGCTTAAATAAATTACAAACTGAATGGCCTATATGGCTCAGGCTTCCCATTAGCTAGCTCTTATATCTTAAATTAACCCATTTTTATAAATCTGTACTTTGCCACATGGATCATGGCTTACCAGTACCCTTACATCTTCTTTTCTTAGTGGCAGCTAGTAGCATCTGCCTGCTCCTTTTTCTTCTTCTTCTATCTCTAGTTAGAATGTCCTGCCTATAATTCCTGCCTGGCTACTGGCCAATCAGCATTTTATTTATCAACCAATCAGAGCAACACATATTTACAGAACACAGAAAGACATCTCCATCACCTGGTATATTCAGTTGAGGCAGGACCAAGCCCCTCTCCCCTACATCAAGGCTGAGCAAGGACTCCTACCATAGGTAATGGGCTCTAGAAAGCCAGCTCATATACCAGGGATAGATTCTGATCCCACTGCCAGGGACCCCTCAAACAGACCAAGCTATACAACTGTCTCCCACATGCAGACCTAGTCTGGTCCCATGCAGGTTCCACAGCTGTCAGTCTAAAGTTTGTGAGTTCCTATGAGCTTGGTTCAGTTGTCTCTGTAAATTTCCCCATCATGATCTTGACCCCCCATTGGTCATACAATCCCTCTTCCCTCTCTTCAACTGGACTCCTGAAGCTCTGCCTCGTGCTTGGGTATGGATCTCTGTATTTGCTTTTATCAGTTACTGGATGAAGGCTCTATAATGACAATTAGGCTAGTCACCAATCTGATTACCAGGTAGGCCAGTTCAGGCACCCTCTACACTATAATCTACACTAGTAGTCTAAGCTGGGGTCATCCTTATAGATTCCTGGGAATTTTCCTAGCACCTGGTTTCTCCCTATCCCCATGGTGTCTCCCTCTATCATGGTATCTCTTTCACTGCTCTCACTCCATTTCTGTTCCAGCTCAACCATCCCATTCCCTTATCTTCTCATCCCCCATTCCCTACCCTCCATTGTCCCCCTTGCCCCAAGGTGACTTCTCAGAAAATTGGGACTCAGTCTACCTCAAGACCAAATGATACTACTCTTAGGTATATACCCAAGGGATGATCAATCATACCAAGATAACAAGGAGGATCCTAAGAGTGATGCATGGATCACCCTGGCAAGGGGAAATAGATGAGATCTCCATGTGTGTTTGTATTTAAGACCAAGTTTTGGCACTTGCCAAAAACCATGTGTACAGTGTGCCCCAATGGATCCACATTTGAAGATTTAAGGTAGGTTACACAATGGAATAACTAACCACATACTTCATAATGTCCACAATCCTCTTACAACATTGGAACGTGAGTGTTATCTGATGTCTCCAACTGTTATCATTCACTCATGTAACCAAAGACAGCAAAAAGGAAAACTTCCTACCATGATATGAAAACACAAGTGCCCTTTTCTGGGCCCTACTGGGACAAAGTTACTTTGGAATGAAACAGCACTTGGCAAAATCTGTACTGCAGCAATGTCTGGGAAGGGAGCTGCACTTAATGCTTTCATTGACCAGTAGGAGAGTGGGACATCTGGAAATATGATAAGGATCTTAGAATAGTTACTACTTTTGTGTCAAAAGTTTGACAGTTGAGCTGAGGTCGAATATTTCCAACCATAAGAGTAAATGTTGCAAACTAATGAGTGGTCTTGGAGAGAAAGGATCATCCATGGCGCAGAGCACAGTCCCTGGGGCACTGCCTTGTACATTTATTCCTTAGACTGGCCTTACACCTCATAAATCTGTCAGTCATTTTGAATAAAATTTGTTTGTATTGGGCAAACCATTTGAAGCATATGGTATAAGCTATTTGGCAAGTGTTAAGACAATGAAGACTGGAATTCACATTGAAATAAGGCTCAGTGATGAGGTTTTATCTTAACTGATCATTTCTTTGCTACCTCTAAATGCTGCACACCTATTAAAAATCCAGTGTCACATTTCCTTCAGTTTAGAGAATTGAAGTTGAATCTTCTCATTTGGGTTGCCATCTGGTGTGCTACTAACAGTCTCAGAGAGTAAGAGGCCATCTGTTAATACTTTTTCCAGGAAGCCTTTTACAGTGCAGTGAAGTGCAACTCTCAAAAACACATTGTAATGACTTACATGATCTTGGATATACATACAAGTCGAGGCTAGTATTTTATTTCTATATACATAACTTTTTTTCACTGAGAGGGACAGAGGAATCATGAAATTTTTGCATGCACAAAAGCTCTTCTCCAAAATGTGAGGAGCCATAAAGTTATGGACCTCATGGTATTTAAAAATTAAGATTGTAAATACACACTGAGGAATAATGATGATGATGTTGACAGTCATGGGATAGTCACTGCCTTTCAACTTCAATGCCAAATGCCTTATATGCATTGTATTATTTCTCCCTTCCACTAATCCTCAGAGGTAGTTGCTGAGATCATACATGTTATGAATGAAAAAAAAAACACACCCAGGGTTCAGACAGGTTAATAACTTGCTCATGACATATCAAGTAATAGCCATTATGTGAACAGTTAGATTTTAAAAATTTTATTTCTGATCTCCAAGCTCATGCTAGCTACCCTCACTCTCTTAAGAAACAGAACAGTCCTCCTTTTGAAATCAGTCAAATACAAGCAACGAGACTTTCTATTGCCAAATGTACCAGTTTAGAGAAATTTGATCAAGGAAAGCTGATGGTTTTGATTCTACTCATTCTATTACATGCTCCATTTCTCACCTCCCTTGAGAAACCTTCTTCCCCTGTTATGATCCCCTTTCTACTTTTATGACCTACAACCCACTTATAAAAATAAACACACACAGAATATGGGTCCATATAGACTAGGTTTTGTTGTAGTTAGAAATAACCCCTAAATTCCAGGGCTTAACAGAAAAATCTATTTATCATGCCTGCTGCATGCCTGAGTCAGGTCACTGGAATTCTGTTCCACATGATCCCTCATAATGCTGGGCTCTTTGTCCTTTTTCATACTATCATGACTGTAGTGGCAGTGTCCCTTTCCCACTTCCTCACATGTCTCATCACTAAGAAGGAAGGTTAAAGTATGGTGAGTGACACATGTGAAGATGCCATGATAAAACTGATTGTAGTATTATTTGTGAAGTTAACTTTAATCTTCCTTCTTAATGTGGC
>LZPO01066349.1:125032-152172 GCA_001675575.1 Neotoma lepida | reverse complement strand
CAGGGTGGCTTACTTTGGCTCATGATTTCAGAGATTTCAGTCCATGATCATCTGGCTCCGTTGTTTCTGGACCTGTGATAGAAAGGTCTGATGAGCAAACCCGCTAATGAGAGTTTTATTAGAAAGTGTGGTAGGAGAAGATGGTGGGGGAGAGAGAGAGATAGAGAGAGAGAGAGAGAACATTTTGACATTCTAATTCTAATTCTTGGAACTAGGTCCACCTCTTAGTTTCCACTACCTTGGAGACCAAACTCTGAATATGAGCTTTTGCTGCATATTAAGATCCAACTCTTTAGAATTAGCAAATATTTCATGATGTCCTCTTCAGTACCTCCCATAAAGCTGAACATGCAATGATAAACAGCTACAGTTTCTTTACCACCTACTTTATAACCCTCACAGAAAAGCAAATGACACTTATTTCAGAAGCTACACTGAAGATTAAATTGAAGAATTTTCATAAGCCACTTAAAATAGTGAATAACTATTATGAAACTGATTTTATAAATAAAGAAATGGAGGGCACAAAAGGTAATGAACTTATCAAAAGTCACTGGGGCAGGTAATAGAGTTGAGATTCTAGTGGATTTGATCAGGCTCAGAGCCCATGATGTCCCCCTTGTCCCATGCTAGAGGGAGGTCAGCACACCTGTGTGAAATAAAGAAACCCTTTAAAGGCTGTTCAGTCTACAAACAAACACTAAGCTCCTTACTTGTCTCCATTATTTTCTAATTAATATAATACATACTTAAATCCAATAGAAGTGATTACATGTAAGTTTTAGAGAAAAGATTGGAGCAAGAAAGGTGGAGGAAAAGAAATGGAGAATTGAGGTGGCACAGATCTTCATTGTATTATCATGTGCCTGTTTTTGAAATTAGACATTCCAAATTCTTCCATTACAGTGCTTTGGTGTGTCTATCTGGGTAGTTGCCTCTACTTGGAAAATGTACAAAGGTTTTTGTTCATCATGAAGGAATTTTTTTTTCATTCCTACTTATAGCAATTGCCAAGAATGAGATCTGTTACATTGATTACAAGGAATGATTGCCTGTTTTTGCTTAATGCCATGCAGTATAATTTGGGACCTCTTGAGATGTTGAAGAGGTTGCAGTGTCATGTGTGGGTCAGTGATTCTCCTGTGTAGGCTTTAAAAGACATGCTTGGGTTTCCTTTTAAAATATAATAGTGGTTTATAATTACCTATGTTCATGGAGAATCCAGGCTATCTCAGCCACCATAAGAGCCTTTGTACTTTTTATTTTTTAAAATTAGACTGATTTTTATAAAAATCACTTTATTATAAAGAACTTACAAGTTAAAAGCATGAAACTAGATAGGCATAGCAACTCAAACAAATACTTGTGGAGACTCAAAGCTTGCATATCTCAGTGTACTCCTCTACAGTTAGAATAGCCACTCTGAATTTGTGGAGCTTTAATCTGCAATGTATACTTACACTATCAATTATATTTTATGTCCTTATCTGAAGCATTAATCTAATTAATCTTATCAATAAAAAATTGGAAATCAAACATTGGGGCAAGAACCTGAAAGATCAGAGAACTGGGAGAAGCCACCAGTTGCTTCCTACCTCTTCTGTTCCTCCATCCAAAAGGGCTGAGATCCTCCCTCATACCTGCCTTACCACTTCCTGTCTCATCTCTCTGCAGTCCTCCAAACTTCTATGATCAGCTAGTGGTAGGCCTTGCCTTCTGACTCCAAGCAAGCTTTATTTGTCAGAGCAATCAAAATATCACACAACACTTATTCACCACAAAAATTGAAAAATCCACAGCTAAGTTAAAACTAGAAAAACATTTAGCCTTTATCTTCTTTCAAGACTAGGGTATTCTTTTCCTGCATTCCATCCTTCCCCAATCACCTAATATTACACTTTTCTTGTTCTCCCTTCTGCATATTATATTATACCCATATGTGTATTTATGTGTTTCAGCCACTGTAGCTTTTTGCAGGGATGTGCACCTCTCTTGCTTTTAATATGTAAAATCAAATCACACAGCATGTTAGTGGCAGAACTAGGCCATGAACCCAGTCTTCTAGCTTCTGTGGGAAACTGAACTTCAGGTAACCTTACTGAGAAATACTAAAGGATGTGATTAATCAAATGTGCTAGGTAAACTGTCAGTGGGAACCAGAGGAGGTACTGATAAGGAATTATAAAGAACAAATGTCAGGGTAAGCCTGACAATTAGGCAAAATGACTTCAGAGCAACTACTGTCAAGGTAACTACTGATGTGAGGTGAATATCTGCTGCTTCTTGAAGAGAAAATGATATAGAACAGTCGTGGCTTTAACTTATGTAAGAGAACTGCAAATCCACTGTAGCTTTGTAGATGCTAGCTACCTGTGTGTATTCAGAGCATTTGCCTGCTCTGTGGTATAATCAGCTTATCCTACACTTAGGAATTGGCATGTTCTTTTGGATGTTGATTTTTTATCACTCTCACAATACTCTCAAGTCAGTTCATTGCACTGTAGTCTCTTTACTTCTTTCCTGTTTGTTGTTAAGGACCTGGGAATTTGTCAGGTAATGAAGGAGTCATCTGGTTGAAAGAAAACAAAGCAAAACACATTCTACTCCAATGCCCCTGAATTCCATTTCACATGAACTGGTAATATTATTGTTTTATTTGGATGTCTAGAATTCGTTGAAGTCATCTTACCCCCAAAATGTATGCATGCTGTGACAAATAACACATAATCACTAATGGATCAATGAATGTTGTGTTTGATTGAAATATAAGCCCCATATATATATTAGCTTGTTTCTAATCACTGGTGATTGAAAATGTGATTTTACTTGAAATTCATCTTTATAGACTTAATTAAGTTAAAACCTTGCAAAGCATAGATTATCCTGGATTGATCTGGGTGGACAATAAATGTAAGCATATTTGCCTAAAGGAAGATGAGAGAGGGAAGAGAAGAGAGAGGGAGGTGAGGTGAAGATGAACAGAAAATGTTGAACATAAATTGGCACTTAGGACAGGAGTGATCTAGCCAAAAGCCAAGGAATGGTGATATCCATCAGAGACTGAAAGAAGGAAAGAATGGGTTTTCTATTAGAATCTCTGGTTGTGCTACCTTTGCCTTCATTTTAGGAAAAGTTAAACTGTGGGTATGTATTGTGTCCTCCAATATATTGTGCACCTTAATAAAGTTTATCTGAGGATCAGAGGAAAAAGTCAGCCACTATATTAAACATAGAAGTCAGGCAATGGTAGCACACACCTTTAATTCTAGCATTGAGAGATCCATCCAGATCTCTGTGATTTCAAGGGCACATTGAGAACAGAGCCAGGCATGGTAGCACACACTTTAAATTCCAACACTGGTTGACCATAAAGGTCTGGAGGTCTGTACAGACAGACAGGAAGTGGCAGAGCTTGTCAGGAAGAGGAAGTGATGTAGCTGGACAAAGAGAGGAAATGAGATGGCAGAACAGAAAGGCATATAGGCATGGGTATACAGGAAGTAGGTCTCTTTGGAAGTTGAGGAGTCAGTAAGGTGAGGTTGGTTGTAGCTTGTCCTATTCCTCTGATCTCTCAGTTTTCACCCCAATATCTGGCTCCAGGTTTTTTTTTATTAATAAGACCATTTAGCAATTCGTCTTACATTAAACTGATTTTGGATTCCTGGTATTCAGAACAATAAGGAGAGGAATGCTCCCCTTCCATTTTTCTATAGCATTTTATTTTATTGTTTTATTAATAAAAATGATTAGGAGTCAGATATTAGGGTAAAACCACAGAGCAATGGAGTAAATGATCAGCAACCTTTACTCTCCACACTTCTCCACTCAAAAAGGACCCACTTATTTCCTTTGGGCTTTCCATATTCCTCTTGTGTGTCCATCTATCTCTCCTGTGTTGGCCAGAGAACTCTGTGGTCCACTCCTGCCAGTTGAATGTGGACCTTACCCTCCGACCCAAGGCCCAACTAAGAAAGGGAGGTTAGATTCAATGATTTCTTTCTGAAAGAGATGCCTAGTTTGGGCTCCATCTACCCTGTTATTTGGTGATTTTGTTTATATTGACTTCATGTATGTATGTTTTAGGAAACTTCTACTGTATTAGTTTCCTATATGATCCCACAAATGGCTCTTAATTTTAGCTGTCCCTCCCTGTATATCTTCCCTTGCACCCCTCTCCCCTTCCCTGTTTGATCCTCTGTTTACCTCCCCCCCCCATTCTTAACTATCTAGTCTAGTTCCTCTTCCTAGGGAGATCCATCCCTACCCCCTACTCCCTTATTCTGTACCTAACCTCTGTGAGTATATGGATTGTAGCCAGCTTACCAAAGACTTAACAGCTAACACCAACACATAAGTCAATACATATCTGTTGTACAAATTCCTAAATCGTCTTATAATAAAAAACCCATAGCCAGATAATGGGGTGAATGCTGAAAGATCAGAGAGACAAAGGAACAAGCCACTAGAGAAACTTCTCATGACCACTGAATCCTCAGGCCAAATGGAAGATGAGATCCTATCTCCATGAATCCTTAGACTACAAGCCTCTGACTCCTCAGCCGAAAGGCTCTAATTCCTGTCTCCTCACACCTTATATGCCTTTCTCTGCCCATCCATTTCACTTCCTTCCTAGTGCNGGGATTAATGGCATGTGTGCTTCCCAAATACTGGTAGCAAAGACATGAGATCTCAAGTGCTGGGATTAAAGGCATGTGACTCCCAAGTACTGGGTTTAAAGATGTGTGACACCACTGCCTGGCTAGGTTTCTCTCTTAGAGTGGATTATTCTCATGTAGCCCAGTGTGGCCTTGAACTCACAGAAATCCAGATGGATCTCTGCCTCTGCCTCTCGAGTGCTAGGATTAAAGGTGTGTGCCGCCACTGTCTGGCCTCTATGTTTAATCTAGTGGCTTGTTCTGTCCTCTGATCTTCAGGCAAATTTTATTATAGTACAACAAATTATCACCACACATGCCATATTTGTCTTTGTGGGTCTGGGTTACCTTACTAAGGATGCTTTTTTTCTAGCTCCATCTATTTACCTGCAAATTTATTTTTTAAACAGCTGAATAATTTTCTATTGTATAAGTGTACCACATTTTCTTTATCAATTTATTGAGTTTAAGCTACAAAATTTATGGTAATGTACAACAGCCACAGGAAACTGACATATTTGTCAGAAATTAACGAGTAAAAAGCAGAGAAAAGGAGAGCTCAGATTCAATATGGATTGAGTTAACAATAAAATTGAACAGATGACAAGGATTTCATTGTAGTTAAGGTGGAGCTGGACTGAGGTATTGGGAGACAGAAATTTATGATTTGAACTTTCTACTAGAACCAAGGAATAGAACACCCAATTTGCTCAGAAATTCAAGCATATGAAATTTGTAGATAGACAAACATTCAGACCATAGCACAAGTGTTAGAGAGGATATAGAGAAATCCAAACCCTCGTGCATTGCTGTCAGGAATGTAAATTGGTACAGCCACTGTGATTGCCAGTTTGGAAGCTTCTCAAAATATTATAGCTGGAGTGGACATATTTGTTAGAATTCCTAGACAATCCCCCAGCTATGTGACTACACATGCGCTGTCCAGTAGCCAGGCAAGATGCTTAGTCATCCTAGGGCCCTATATCCTATGTAATCCATGTGCTATGTGCATGCGTGGTGTAGCTACATAAGCCCATATGCACATGTGGGGGGGTTATAAAAGCAGGTTCAACCTATTCCTTCTTTCTCTTCCTGCACAGTCATTCCATAAGCCTATGCACACCCTTTCTATTCCCTTCCCTTAATAAACTCTTATAGTGGGTTTTATTGTGCCTTGTGGCATCTCTCTCATGCTAAATAGTGCCGCTGAATAAATAACAATATTACCAAGTAAATGTAGCTCTAGATATCCAGTCGAGAATTGAAAATATGTCTGATATAAAGACTTGTAGACAAATGTTCATAATATTAATATTCTTAATAATCGAAAGATAGAAATAACCCTCAAGCTCACCAATTAAAAATGGATAAAGAAAATGTGGTCTCTGCATGTAATGGTACATAATTCATTCATAAAAAGCAATGATATGATCCATGCTAAAATATCATTACATGTATAAGAAGGCAGTCACAAAAGAACACATAATATACCATTCCATTCATGTGAAAGACCAGAATAGGAGAACCTACATAGACAAAAGTATATTGGTGTTGATTAGAATTGGGAGGAGGGCATAGAAGAGAATAGAGGGGTGATAGTTAAAGGGTACAATTTCCTAAGGTGATTCAAATGTCCTAAAATTGGGAGAGCAGTTGAATATATTTGTGAATGTCCAAACACATCTAATTGTCCATTTTAATTGGATGAATTTATGGTGTATTGTGGTAATTTATGTTTCAGTGAAGCTATCATAAAATCAAAAGAAAAATACATTCAGGAATAGTAAATTCTTTTGATTTATTGATTAACTTTATTATGCCTTGCCTACACTTTGCCAGTTCTTTAAGACTGATAGACCTAATTGTTTTCAATGGAAAAAGAAGAAACTTTCTATAGGAAGATGAGGTACTATTATTGAAAGTGAAGGAAGAATGTTTAAACCTCTGTGGTAAATTTTATAATGTTGCTTGCAATAAAATCCTAATATATTGCCATGCATTACCATGCCCTCTCTGACCTATTACCACCACCTGTCCAATTTTATCTCCACTACTTTCACCATACCTCCTTTTCCTAGTTGATCCTTAGCCTACCTTAATCTTATCTTTACCTCAGTGCATTTTGTCCTTTCTAGCTTGAGTGCTTATTCTGGGGTGGGGTGGAGTGGGGTATGGGTTATCTAACTTCTTCTTATTCAGCTCTCAAGCCAAAGGTTATCTCTTGAGATAGGTCTTCTTTTACTACTCTGGTCTCAACTGACTGCCATTTATATTGATTTTTCTTTGCCATCATTATCCTTTGACAGTATTTCTATAATATTTATGTGTTTTCAGCCTCCTGTATGATACAATGGAAACCCATGGGATCAGGAACATCCTTGAACTTCTCAACAAACTAATTCCAATATCTAGCATAGTGATTAGCAAAGGGTAGACCCTCAGGAAATGTTGTAAGTGAATAAGTAGTTTTAAACTCCACATTTACTTGAAATAACCTTTCTACAGTGTATCATATTTTTTTGCATGTGAGGGGTGTATATAGGCCTGCATGTGGAGGTCAGAGAGCAATCTTAGGTGTCTATTATCTTGTTTGAGACAGACTGTTTCCTTTAGTGTTCACTGCTTCATATGCCAGGTTAGCTAGTCCACAAACTTCTGTCTCTGCCTCAAGTGTTCCTGTGGGACCACTGTGATTGCAGACTTTGCTACCATGGGTGGTTTTTATGTGAGTTCTGGGGATTTGAACTCAGTTCCTCATGCTTGCATAACATGCCTTTTACCCACTGAGACAAACTCCATATTGCACACATTTATATTTTTAATATGGAACAGTAGAAAAGAAAATAGGCAGTGGGCAGAACACTGAAGAACATAGAGGTAGTTCAGAGCCTGATAATAGCCATGCTATCAAGTAGTACCATTAGAAATCCTGGGACTACATAAAGAGTAGAAACTGTGTTTGTGACTGTGTTTCACACATTCTTTACTCCTTTGTTTTTATAATCTTAGGTTCAATCATTTTTGCATTATCTCTGTTCTATAATATATTTTAATATAACAGGGATAAAATTGAGATGCTAGAAGTTATATATATTTTTCCTCCTGAAAGTGCCTGCCCACAACACTGCACAATTAATCAATTCTGTTTCCTATCCTTCAGAGTCTTTTCAGTTTGTATCTGTTTATACCGTGTTACTTGGTACTAGCATGCTGAAAAGAACTTGATGAAAATCCTGCTCCCAAGGTCATCTGTTTCCTTATAGCTTCCACCATAACAGAATTCTAATGTTCATGGCATTCCTTGAAATATTTATTCAGGCATTGCTGAGGGCTCCAGCCAACTTCAGAATGGCAATAGAAAAAGGTGTGTGATAAATGACGGAGTGCTACTACTGAGCTGACCCTGAGCTCTGGGCTAGCTCTTGTTGCTGAGTCAATGACTGTGATATGTCCCAACTGTATCAAATGAATTGCTTCACATAAGTAAAACATATTCATGGGAGGTCTGGAGCCGAATGCCTCCCTGCATTGCCCTAGCTCTCTACCAGTTGCCTGTTTATACATAAATAAACTGTTGGCTCTGCTCAAACCTGGCAGCTCGTTATAAAGGTGGGAAGGTGATAGAGCTCTCTATGCTGGGAGGACTTCTGTCCATCTATACAATTAGAAGAGCAGCTACTAAGCAGTAATCTTGATGGTCTTTAGCTATTCTATTGAGAATTACCTTTGGATGAAAACAGTGAGGCAAGCTTTGAACCAGGAAGTGCTTGACTCAAGATGTATTCCCTACTATCCAAGTCATAATGCCTTGGAGTCCTGTATATAGATAGCTCTGTTAAACCATAGACATGTAGATGAAATTGATGGAATACAGATTAAAATACCATTGGGGATTAGAAGACAAGAAAGAGGGATAGCTAATAGCTCAGCTTTAGGCCACAAATGAAGTAATTGTCTCTGAGCTTGTTTCCATTCCTCACTTTATTGGAAATGTTTTAATTGATCTTTCTTCTGGCTCCAGCTACCAAGACTTCCCAATTCTTTCTTCTGGGTTGGAAAGTACACCTTTGAAGTGCAAGACCTTAGCTTTAAGAGGAGGCAGTGATCTCTTAACCCCCTTTTAGACCACACAAAAGATACATGGAAAGCTTGTTTCCAGAGCATTTCGAAGTTCCTTATTGGGAACACATACACAGTTATAGTGAGTCCTGGACTCAAGAACAGTATATAGAATATTGTTTTCTGTTCTCTGTAGTGAGTATGGATGGAATTTATATGGCTGGATTAAGCCAGGCCTAGTGGTATAGGCCTATAAGGTCTGTTACTTGGGAAGCAGAGGCAAGAGGTTCTCAATTTCAAGGTTTACCTGGGTTCAAGGTCAGCCTGAGTAAGTTAGTGACAGACTACCTCAAAATTCTAAAAGTTAATAAAAAGGAGTAGTGGCAATATGGTTTGGCAGGTAAAGACACTTGCTGCCAAGTCTAACAACCTGAGTTTGATCCCTAGAATTCACATGGTGGAAAGAGAGAACCAATTCCTACAAGTTGTCCTCTGACCTCCACATGTGCCATGGCATGCACACTCCCCTCTACACACAAATAACTAAAGAAATGTAATACATTTTTTAAAACTAGAAAAAAGAGTAAATAATTCCAAATTCCAAAGGAAACAATAAAAATTAATTATAAATTAATAAGAATGTAGACCAACAATGGACAACAAATCTAAATATCAATAAATCTAAAAGTCTTTTGAAAGATCAAAAGCTGCTGGAAAGCTTTCAGATATGGGGACAAGATAAAAATAACAAAAGGTACAAAAACTTAAAAAAAAAATTCAAGAAACAGGATAAAACATGATTAAAATGAGGAGTGGAAGATATGAAACTTGACCCCAAAAAGCATACAACGCATGCAAAAACATTATGCACACTCCCGTTCTTGGTGCTGTGTAATTGAATGTGGAGTTATAGGAAAACATTTGGCAACCATTAAGGGTTTCTGAATATATGACAAGAAAAATTTATTCTAAACCATATATATATGCACAGTCAATGAGTTGATGATGCCTCAGCAATGTGGCTGCCTATATTGATGACAGTACCAATAGATATGCTAAGATGGAAGAAGGGAATCTCGTAGGGCTCTGCTCCTAGACAGAACTATAGGCACTCAATAACTGCTGAGGAAGGGAGACTGGGGCTGAACCCCCAATTGGCTACTCAATACCAAGTGGTCATCTCTGAAATCATATACATATGAGAAATAGACTTTAGAGGGAGTGGAAGGCGTGGAAGGGGTTGGATGGAGGAAAGGGAAGGGAAGAAATGATGTAATTATATTTTAAATAAAATTTTAAAACAACAGGGAGAAAGTATCAGGGCCTAGGTGTCAGGAGGCAGAATGCTGCTAGTGGGTTGCCAGCTGAGGCAACCATTGGCTGAGCCACCAACTGTGAGTGCCAGGTGAGGGGGGGGGGAGGAAGCCACCTAAGCCATATTACCTGGGTTGCTTTCAGTGCTCTTTACCTTCTCAGCTGCTGAAGCAAGCGAAAGATCTTAGCAAAGCTATGTCACAAAATGGCATTTCTCAGTTCTAAGAAGTCATTTGCCAAGAACCAGAATAAGGAATTAGAAAAACAAAATACGTACCATAGCACCCTCATATGAGTTTGAGCACAGTTGAAATGATCTTGATGGATTTTGGAAACTACTTCATAGAATTTTGCAAGAAAAGAAAACTTCTGTGAACTGAGGGAAAATCTGGAGACCTTCAGAAGATTCAATTCAATCCTATGGAAAGATAAAGTCCAGGAGCTTGCACAAGAATACATCTTCTACTTTGAGCAAACTGGTGGTGGTGAAATTCAGTAGTGGTTTGGGAACTGGCATGGGTTGCAAAGGCCCTAAAAGTCTGGTTGATGTAAGAAATGAGAATATCTTTTTGGATCTGGCTGTTCAGTAAATAGAACTTTTAAACAAAACCTACGATGCAGATATTTATCTTGTTTCAATGACCTCTTTTAACATGGATGCAGATACAGAAAAAAAAACCTTCATAAGTATTTTTACATTCAATGGAATCATTGCTGTGGGAAATTCTATACCTCCAATCAAAGCAGGTACTGGATGATTAATAAAGAATCTTTACTTCCTGTAACAAAGCTAGCTACCCTCCAAGGCATGGTGTTGATTGTTTCAGTGTCTACAACTCTGGTTTGCTTGACAGCATTTAGAAGAAGGCAAAGAGTATATTTTTGTGTCTAACATTGGCAACCTTGGTGCCTCAGTGATCTTTACATTCTTAATCATCTGATGAACCTACCCTTGGGAAATGCTGTGAATTTGTCACGAAGTCACAAATAACCTATGGATTTCTCTTGCAGCAAGCAGTTAAAAGGCTACAGAAACAATGCCATTGACACAAAAATCATTGTGAATCCAAAGACTTTGGGTGGAGGCTTGAATGTTATGCAGTTAGAAATTGAAGTTGGAGCTGTAATTAAAAGTGTGGAGAACTCTTTAGGTATTAATGGTTCAGGAAGTTGTTTTCTACATGTCAAAACCACATCAGTTCTCTGGTGATGTCAAACCTCTGTAGCTTTAGTGTGGAATCTTTAACCATGAGTGAAAAAGTGAGAATTTCCTGCACTAACTTTGGTTAAATTAGGAAGTTCTTTTATTAAGGTTTAAGATTGCCTAAGAAAATTTGAAATAATACTGCATATGCTGGAATTGGACCACTTCACAGTTTCAGTAGCTGTGACATTTGAAAAAAAATGCTTCATTAAAGGAAATAGTTATCATTACTGGAAATCATGGTGACAGAATTGACATCTGCCTGGAGCAGTATTAGAGAATGAGGCTACATCTGGAAATCTTCATATCTGGACTACTGAAATAAAACTTTCCCAGATACTTTGTGCTAATTGTGAACTAAAAAGTTTCTTACACTTAAATGTCCTATAAAATTCTGAAATGGGCAGGTGCTTTATTATTCTGTACTCTGCCGTGTTGATTTCTAAAGTAGAGTTTTATGCAATATGCTTTTAGTAGAAGGAAAGTACAGATTGAGCAATATGTTCCTTCTTTGATGAAGGTCCAAAAATTTAGTTCATCTTAAAGTCCAATGATATTGAATTTTATAACTGGGTCAATTCTTCCAGAAGATCTTTAATAGAAGCTCCAATGATGGTCACTTTGAATTGCCTGTGATTTAAAAAATAAAGTGCTAAAACAATAAAAAAAGAGGAAAGATTTACCAAATTTTTCCTCAAATGTTGTTTTATCCTATTCCAATACTTGATAAATAATAAGAAAACAACTATAAATCAATAAACCTCATAAATGTAAGTACAATATATTAAACATGATATTAGGAAATTAATACCACAATATATAAAAACAATTTTAACACCAAGAACAAATGAGATTATTCCCAGGAATGCAAGGTTGGGTAAATCATGGTAAGATTGGATATATCAAGGTTGGACTGAAATCACAAACAGAAAATTAATAATCTTTACTTCCTGTAACAAAGCTTGGTACTCTTCAAGGCATGGTGATATCTATGTTAGTTTCTACAGCTCTGACTTGCTTGACACTTTTAGAACATAAACAACATGGGTGCCTCAGTGATGGTTACATTCTTTGGACACTTTAGAAAACCTCAGCTATTCAGATTTTAAACTTTATACTTCTAAACAATTCTTAACTAAAAGTTTAGAGAAACCACAAAAAAATTTAGAGAATCAATTGAGATAAAAGTTTAGCACAGCAAAATATAGCAGGATTGGGTAGCACGATGGTTAGAAGGCCATTTATAGGTTTAAAAGCATATATTAGGAAATCAGTCACTGCAGCACACCATAGTAATAGAATGTAGGATAAAACTCACATAATTACTTCACTAGCAGCAAAAGTAAACAAACCCAAATACTCATTTATGCTTGAAATCATTAACAAACTAGTAATAGAACATTTACAAAAGATACATAGCTAACATGGTACTTACAGACAAGACTAAGTTTATTTGCCCTCTGTAGATTAGGAAAAGAATGGATGCCAAGCAAGGGTATTTGTTAATTTTTGCCATCCTTATGTAACATTGTTTTGGTGGTTCTAGACAGTCCAACTAGACAGGAAAATGACATAAAGGACATCAAGATTGGAAAGGAAGAATAAAAATATGCTTATTTATAGAGAGCATTGTTTTTTTTTTTAATGTAGAAATCTACCCATATAACAACAAAACTATTGGCAGCTAATGAGTTCAGAAAGATTAAAGATTTATGTGTCATTATAAAAATATCAGTTGTGGCCATGTATGATAATAGCAGAAGGATGACAAGTTCAAGTCTAGCCTAGATTACATGCAGGAGCCTGTCTAAAAAAAGTGAATCAGTCATTTCTACACGCTAGCACAAGAAATCCAAATATGAAATTAAGAAAAGAATTTCATTCATTACAGCATCAAAAGGTGGGAGAATTAGCTTAGTGATAGAGCACTTGTCTAGCAGGCATAAAGCCCTGGGTTTGGCCCTCAGCTCTGAAAAAACTCACAAAAAATGATCAATAAAGGCAGCATTGCAGCATCAAAACAATAATATGTTAGGAATACATTAGCAATAGTAGAACAAGATCTGTACACTGTAGAATTCAAAACATTGCAAGAACATTTTTTTTTAAAAAGAACATTAAATGGGGAGAGGAACATTCTATGTTCAAGTATTGCTAAGGTAACAGTTCTCTTAAAATTTATCTATAGATTCAATATAATTCCTATCTAAATCCTAGCAAAATGTTTACAGCATTATTATTCATAATGCACAAAAATTAGAAACAGCCCAAATGTTTATCAAGGAATGGATAAACAATATGTGATCTGCCCTGACAATATGATATCACTTCTCTGTGAGAAGAAACAAAGTACCAATATATGTTATAACTTGGATGAACCTTCCCAAAGACTACTTTCTGTATGATTCATTTATATCTAGTCTTCAGAACAGGTAAAATCATCAATACAGAAAGCAGATAAGTGGCTGCATAAATCTTGGGAAAAGATTAGGAAAATTGATAGTAACGTGAATAGCCACCAGTGATTTCTTGTGGTAAAAGGAACTTTCTAAAGTAGAGGTTAAAAAAAAAGAAATACATACTATCGCAATATTTGAATAGATGTGAATTTACTAAAAACCAGTTAATTTATCTTTAAAATGGATGAACTTGGGACTGAAGAGATGGCTTAGAAGTTCCAAACATGTGCTGCTTTTGCACAGGACTCCAATTTGGTTCCCAGCATCCACATTGGGTGGCTCACAAATATCTCTTAAATAAGATCTTTAAAGAATAAAATAAAATGGGTGAATTTTAGTATGTAAGTTATATCTCAGTGAAGCTATTAAATAAACATAAATAGTCCTGAAGCTATAGGCTTTGAGCCAGTTTCTAGAAATATGGCAAAATCAAGGAACTTCACAATTTACAATGCTCAAATCTACTGCTAATATCTAGTTTTCATTTTCTACTGATTTGCTCTTGGTAACTTAGATTTGTCCTCCCTGACCCTCACCCAGTATGATAACTGAAATTTTGCAACAGCCTCTGACTGACAAAGCTATATATTTAAAAAAAATCGACCATCTTCCCTCCTTTGCATCATTAAAACCTGGACAGTTCTGTACCAACTGAACTACAACAACAGCTGAACCTCCATTGTAATGTGCAAGTCATAAAATATGCGAGTCCCAAGGCTAGGCAGCAATGTCTGTTCAGTGTCATCTTTGGATTTTACTTTTCTAGTCTTCAGTATGTGAAGCTGGAAGTCTGGGGAGCTGTGTGTGATAAAGCTCAATTTCTATTGCCTCTCTAAGATGGTTATTTCTTTCTGTCACCGAGGCAGCCTATGCAATCTGTAGTATAATTTTATTCTGTCACAGTGCTATCTGCAATACAATAATGTTTAATGTAGTCACTAACTGTTCAGCATAGTTGAAATTTGTGTAGATGGCAGAAGGCTTTGGAGAAGCTATTTTTAAGTGTAGACAAATAACAGAACATCTGCAGTCCTTCACCAGGAGAACCTGTTTGCTTTTATTCCTTAGGAGTTTGGAATTAGCTCCAGAGAGAACAGTTGAAAAATTTACATTGGAATGAACCAAAATATTCCAGAAGGTAGGGGTGGAGGAAGCTGAGGTGAAGTGCAAATGCTCTCCTCCAAGGACAAAATGGGTGCTTTCTGCAACCAGCAGCAGGCATTGCAGGTGCAGGAGCCCCAGAGACGATGCCAAGTCTTTCTGTTGCCAATGCAGGAGTGTAGAGTAGCACTGGTACTGCTGTTTTCCAATAAATAGGAGACTTAGCTAGAGGAAGAAAAACATTGACCTGAGGAAAATCAGCACATACTGTAATCTGAAAATCAAGGGACCTTTACAGGCTGTTTTGTGGTTTGATGGAACTAATGCTGTCTAGTGAGGTAACCACTAGTCACATGTCGAATTGTACATAAAATTAATTAAAATAAAAGAAAATGAAAAACTTACTCCCCTGTCACATTAACCCCATTTCAAGTGCTCAGTGGTCACATGAACTTAGTAGCTACCATTGTGAACAGTATAGACAGAAAACTTGGTTATCATGAACAGTGTAGACAGCAAACTTCATTATCTCTGCACATTCTTTCACTCTTCTGCACAGTGCTCTTTCATCTCAGACACTGAAAAATGTTGTTCGGGTTTTGTTTGTTTGTTTGACCCTTTTATCTTACAAGCAGGGGAATGATAGTTGATTAAAAATGTGCATTTTGGGGATTGCATTTGGGCTAAAATTGTTATTAAGCTGTAGCTCCTAATACTTGCCTAGACTGCACTCACAGGACCCAGTAGTTCTCAAACCTGGCTGTATAAGTGGCTTTTAAAATTCCCAATGCCCAGTCAACAGACAGACCAATTTAATCAGGATCTTCGTGGTTTGGGATACAGGCATCAAGTTTTTCTTTGTTTATTTTATTGACTTTAGAAAAGATGTTACTTTTACTTTAGAATCATCTTAGCTGTACAGAAAAAAAATGAAAAGCTATTAGAGAGTTCATATAAATCCCAACCTCAGTTTACTCTGATTATTAACATCTGATATTATTGTGGCACCTTGTCACAATTACTAAACTAAACCTAATAAATTGTTATCAGTACCTGATGTACTCCAGATTTTCTTAATTTTTACCTATTATGATTTTCCTCCCAGCATAGATACTTACTATGTCTATCCAGCATGCCTCTTTTGGCTTCTCTTGAATGAAATGGTTTCTAAGTTTCCTTGTTTTTGATGATCTTGAGAGTTTTAAAGAGTAATGGCTATTTTGTAGAATGATCTTCAATTGTGGCTTCTCTTGGACTTTTCTCATGATTAGAGTGAGGTTGTGAGATGGGATGCATGCTGCAAAGGCGAAGTGTCACTTTCATCACATCATTCAAAAAAAACATACAGGCACTATCACTCAGCTTTGTCCATATAACAAGGAGTCTTTTTATCTTTTTCTACCATGAGTCACTGTATTTCTTCCCTTCTTATGGTGATTTTTTGGGAGAAAGTCACTATGTTTAGAAGACAAACAGTGAGAATTATTATCCATTTCCTTGAGGGGGAAACATCTACACAAATTACTTGAATTTCCTGTGTTGAGAGACTTGTCTCCTCTCTCATTCATTTATTAAATCATTTATTTTATAAGTACGGACTCATGGAAATTTATTTTATATGTTGAGATATATTCTCATAATAAATTACTTATGGTATCACTGCAGTTCTCTACTTCTGGGTGCTGTGGGATAATGCTCTTGTACATTGGTTTAATAAAATGCTGATTGGCCAGTAGCCAAGCAGGAAGTATAGGCAGGGTGAGCAGACTACCAGAATTCTGGGAAGAGGAGGGGCAGAGTGAGGAGTCGCCAGCCAAACAGAGAGGAAGCAAGATGACAAGGCAGAACTGAGAAAAGGTACCAAGCCACGTGGCTAAACATAGATAAGAATTATGGGTTAATTTTAGTGTAAGAGCTAGTTAGTAATAAGCCTGAGCTAATGGCCAAGCAGTTATAATTAATATAAGCCTCTGAGTAATTATTTTATAAGCAGCTATGGAACTTCGGGGCTGGGCGGGGCCAGAGAAAATCTTCTGGCTACATCTGGGTATTAAGAATCATTTTAACTGACGTTTATCCTTTTGGAAGACCTCATCAATGTAATATGGAGACTTTGAACTCTTCCTTATGTTATGGTGCTACAAATGATCATATCCAGACAAATTTTGCAAGGATCCCTGATTTTCTGATTTGGAGAATGGCATTTGAGGCCAAGATCTAGATACTGTTTGTTGTTACTAGAGTGTCATTGTTTCTAGATTAGATAGATATCTTAGCTGACAGAAAAAAGAAACATGTGACTATGTAATAACCCCATATCTAACACATATCTATACACAAATATTTTTTAATGTATTGAGTTGAACACAAATTCCTACTGATGTTTCCAATTTTCCATTACCATGCAGCTCCTCTTGGTCCCTGTGGCAAATACGTGCATCAACTAAAGTATAGTGCTTATACACAGTTCCTATTGTCTTTGGTGTTACCAAATAAACTCTACTCTTTTCCAAAGTTATTTATGCCAGCAACTCTCCCCGACCCCCTTTCAGTAAGCTTGTTTCGCAAATTTGTAATACAGTCCTTTTTTACATGCATTTCATTTAAATATATTGAACTCAAATAATTTCTTAAACTTACACAAGACTCACTTTCCTAAAATTCTATCGGTTTTGGAAAAAGACTAGCATTATATATCCATCATTACAGTATTTCTGTAGCTAGTTTTGCTATCCTAAAAAATCACCTATGTTCATCATCTAACTTCCTTTCTCATCCTAAATCTTTGAAAACCATAATTTTTTTCTATAGTTTTGCCTTTTCCAGAATGCTGTATAGATAAGTTTATTCAGTAGATAGCCTCTTCAGAGGGACTTCTTTCTTTTAGAAAATATATTTAATATTCACACATCTGTTGTGGAATATTAGTTTAAGATGTATTACGTTCATTTATGCTGTGGAATATTTGTTTAACTCTTTAAAGCTGTGTTACTTTGCCTGTCTAAAACACCTGATTGATCTAATAAAGATCTGAATGGCCAATAGCTAGGCAGGAGAGAGGGATATTCAGGGCATACAGAGTAAATAGGAGGAGAAATCTAGGCTTGAAAAAGAGGGAGAGAGGAGCGAGAAAAGGAGGAGAGGAGGACTCCAGGAGTCAGCCACACAGCCACAAAGCCACACAGCCAGCCACAAAGTAAGAAAGGAAGAAAGACATATAGAATAAAGAAAGGTTAAAAGCCCAGAAGCAAAATATAGTTAAAGAGAAATAGGATAATTTAACTTAGAAAAGCTGGCAAGAAACAAGTCATGCTAAATCTGGACATTCATAAGTAAGAGTAAGTCTCTTAAGTATTTATTTGGGAGCTGGGTGGTGAGCCTCCAAACAGTAAAAGAAAAACAAACAACTACACACATCTTTTCATGTTTTCACAGCTCATTTATGTTTACTACTGTGTGCTACTTAACCTACTAAAGGATATGCCAGTTGTTTTCTGGTTTTGGTGATAGTGAATAAAGCTGCTGTGAATATTCACACACTGGCTTTTGTCTGGGCATACATATTCAAATCAGTTGAATGAATACCTAGGACCTCGATTACCAGATTCTATGGAAAAAAATTGCATATGGCATTGTAAGAAACTGCCAAATTTCAAAGAGGTTGTAACATTTTGCATTTCTAGCACCAATGAGTGAAAGTTTTTTTCCTTTGAGAGAGAATCTCACTATGTAGCTCAGCCTGGTCTTGAACTCATGATTATTTTTCTGCCTCAGCCTTTTGAGTGCTTGGATTCCTTCTGTGTTCCAACATTCATAGCTTGAATGACAGTTCTTGCTGGTAATAAGTTGTCACTGTTTAGATTTTACTCATTCTGATGCTTGTACTTTTTTGAAATCTTAATTCTTTTGATATATAATTTGCATAAAATTTATGTTTTTATATTTCATTGTATAATTGGATCACTTTTGTTAAATTTATATATATATATTCCTGTAACTGTAATCATGATAACATAAACATTTCATACTTCTGTCCTCCAATGCCATAGGTTGAAGTTTTTCTTAAAATTTTATAAAAATGGAAATAATAGCATGTTTTCATTTTGTGTTTTAGTGTGCAAATTATTCTAATGTTTTGGCAAATCATTTATTTTGTTGTATGGATCAGTAAGCATTTATTTAAAAACTTTATTTCCTTCACTGGCATTGTTATTAGCATATACTAATTGTATAAAGTAAAGGGTTTCATTATAACATTTCTACCCATGCATGTAATGAACTTAGTTTGGACTCATATCATCTTACCCTTTTTTATCTTCCTGCTGCCTCTCCTTTCCCCCTTTGTTCCTCCACATTCCTAGGAGTTTCTCCCTTTATTTTCATGTCTATCTTTGCTAGCTACATTAGAAATACGAGAAAAAAGCTTGCAGTGCTTTTGTTTAAGTGAACTGGTTTAATCACTTAACACAATGATATTCAATTTCATCCATTTTCCTTCAAATGAAATAGTTTCATTCTTTATGGCTAAAAAAAGTAACATTGTGTGTATATTACATTTTCTATTTTTAAATGTCTTTTAAAATATTTACTTTTATTTTATGTGTATGAATAGTAGCCTGCATATATGTCTGTGCACCACATGCATGCCTGGTGTTTACAGAGGCCATAAGGGGATGTAAGGTCCCATGGAATTAGAGTTACAGATGCTTGTGAGCAGCCCTGTGGTTTCTGGAAACCATGTCCAGTGTAAACAAATTTCTAAACGGTCTTGTTAAATAAAACATGGAGCCAGAAATAGGGTGAAAGTCTGACAGAGATCAGAGGAATTAGGAACAGCTACCAGTCTCACCTCACCAATGCCACTGCTTCTAAAAGAGTGTGAGTGACTTCCTGTCCTACCCAGGTTTTTATATCTTTCTATTTTGCTAGCTCATTTCCTCTCTCCACCAAGCTACATCACTTTCTGTCTGTCTGCATAGACCTCCAGAACCCTACCATTGATGCTGGGATTAAAGGCCTGTGTTACCACGCTTGGCTCTATTCCCAGTGTGACCTTCAACTCACAGAGATCCAGACAGAATCCTTCCTTCTAAATGATAAGATTAAGGGTGTGTGCTAACATTGCATGACTTTTGTGTTTACTACTAGCGGCTGACCTTCTTCCTCAGATAAACTTTATTAGGGGACACAGATAAAATATCACCATAGTCCAGGTCATCTGCAAGAACAGCAAGCGATCTTAACCATAAAGATATCTCGCCATTCACAATCTGATTTTTCTTTATCTTTTCATTCATTAGTGGACACTTGGATGATTGATTGCATTATTTTTTTCTATTCATCAGTCTCCCATTTTTCCACCCCTTCTTAGTGGTCCCTACTTGTTTCTGAGATAGTCCTTCCTTCTGCTTTCCTGTCACATATGTTGTCATCCTCCTTTACTCTCACTCATGCCTTCATATCTTTCCATTTGCTCTCATGGTCCCTCTTCTACTTTCAATACTGACACACACACACACACACACACACACACACACACACACACACGCACACTCATGCACAAGTGTAGACTCAGTATATGAAGGAAAACATGCAGTATGTGTCTTTATTTATAGCTTATTTTGCTTAACACAATAATTTGCATTTATATGCATTTTCCCATAAATGTCAAGATTTTATTTTTTATTTATGCCTGAAAGATCCATTGTATATGTGCTATCTTTCCTTTTTAAGTCTTCTAGTTCCATTTGCTGGCTGTGGTGGATAGTGTAACAATAAACATCATGTGATGGTGTACCTATAGTATGTTGATTTATAGTCCTTTGGGTATATACTATACTCAGGAGTGGTACATTTGGATCATATGGAAGTTCTAGTTTAGATTTCTTTGAGGTATCTCCACAATGGCTTCAATAGTGGCTACACGATTTACATCCCCACAAGTAGTATATAAGACTTCCTCTTTACTCACCTCACCAGCACCTGTCTTACTTTGTTTTCTTGGTCATAGCCACGATAACTTGTATGAGATGGTCTCAGAGCAGGTTTAATTTGAATTTACTTAATGTTTAAAGATATTCAACACTGTTAAAATATTTTTTGGCTATTTTTAAGTCTTTTGAAGATAGTCTATTCAGATCAATATGCCATTATTGATTAAATGATCTTTTAAAATTTTTCAGCACTTTACATATCTTAAATATTAATACTCTGTTGGATCTTTAGTTGGTAAAAATATTTTTCCAATCTGTAGGCTGTCTCTGCATTCTTGCTTTGTGTGTGTGTGTGTGTGTGTGTGTAGAACTTAAAAAAAAACTTTATGGGATCCTATTTGTCTATTCTTGGGATTATTTCCTTTGCTATCGGAGTCCTCTGCAGGATATATTCACTTACACCTATATCCTGAAGCATTTTCTTTTAGCTGCTCCATAGTTTCAAGTTTGACATCAAAGTTCTTAACCCATCTTGAATTGAACTTTGTGTAGGGTGAGAGACATGGATCTAGTTTCATTTGTCTACATATAGATATCCAGTTGTCCTTTTTCAATGAATGATTTTTACTTTCATTGAAAATTAGATGGCTATAGCTTTATGGGTTCACTTATGGGTCTTCTATTCTATTTCAGTTTTTGTCCCAGTAACATACAGTTTTTATTACTACGGTTCTGTAGTGAAGTTTGAGATAAGGTGTTCAGATAACTATCGAATCTTTCTGATTCAGATTTCTGTGGCTATTCAGGATTTTTCGTTTAAATGCATGAAATTTAGGATTTTTCTACTTCTATGATAAATTACATTAGAATTTTTGATGAGGAATGAATTTAATCACATTGGGGACTATAACCATTTTTGTAACTTTAATTCTGCCAATCTATGAGCATAAAAGCATGATGGTTAGTGTTAATTTTCATCCTTAACACAATTTAGAATAATTTAGAACAGAACCTTCTAGTCATGCCTATGAGATGGACCTGAATTAGGTTAATTGAAATGACAAGGCCCAATTTAACTTTGGATATTACGAACTGGGGAAAAGAGAGAGAAAGGGAGCTGAATATGGTCATTCCTTGTATTTTGCTTCCTGTCTGTAGATACAATGTGACCGTTGCCTCAGACTCCTATTGCCATGTCTTCCCTACTATGATGTTTACACTGAAAAAGTGTAGTAAGAAGATCGAAGGGGAGGAACTAGAGGGATAAAGAAAAAAGTAGTGAAATAGGACATTCTGAAACATTTACTTCTGGGTTCTTGAAACTTGGAGAGATGTTTTGTTGGGATTCTGTACTCTTGACTTTCCTATGGCTAATGTTGCCATTCAGTATGTATTGGAGAAGTTCCCCACATCTTCTAGAGCTATTTTCATTTTAGTAGCTCCCTTTCCTGTGTGCCCAGTGCCTATGCTTGGCCACATTTTGCTTTGTAGTTTATGATTTGAGCAGGTTACCTGACCCTCTTGAGGCTTCCCATTGAGCTCTCAACCACTCATAACTCCAGTTCAAGGGGATCCAATGATCTTTTCTGACCTCTGTGGGCACTAGACATGCATGTGGTGCACATACATACATTCAGGAAATATGCATACACATAAAACAAAATATAAAACTCTAAAAGAAGCTGCTAAGAAGATAATTTAGGCTTTCAGCATGCAACATAATATCAACTTTCCAAAATCAGTCAATCAGCCTTGTAGAATGTTTAACCTAGGTGTGGACTTTTGTGGGAACTTAGTTCACAGAATCTTGCTCTGTAGCTCATCTAAGCCATTCAGGTTCTAGGCTTAGTTATTTGCCAACATGTCTGGTAAGATTCCTCTGATTTTTAAAAGTCATATAAGGTTCCTTCTTAGAACCACTTTGTATTCCCATAGTTCTGATGTGTTGTGTCTTCATTTTTATTTGGCTCCAGAAAGTTTTTGAATCCCCACAATTTCATCAGTGACATACTGCTTGTTAAAGTGTTTATTGTTTAATCTCTGCATGTTTGTGTATTTTCTGTAATTTCCTTTGCTGTTTATTTCTATGCTTATTCTATTGCAATCTGATAATTTACAAGAAGTTATTTCATATTATTGTGCTTATTAAAATTTGCTTAATGTTCTAAGAATGATGCATTTTGTAGAAGTTTCATGGCCTCTGAGATGAACATGTGGCTGTTCCAGTGGAATACTCTGTAGATATTTGTTAAGTCTCTTTGGTTTGTAGGTCATTTAACTCTGATTTTTTTTTTGGTTGATCTTTTGTTTAGATGACCTATCTATTGATAACAGTATGGGTATTGAACTCACCCACTATTATTGTGTCAGGGTCTATCCATACATTACTGTCTATTTTGTGAAACTGACTGCATTAACATTCAATGTATATACATTTACATCAGGACATCAATTGCCTTGGAGAATTTAAAGTTTGATCTTTCAGTCTGCTTTAATTTCATCCTTACTTTCCATGTTCCTGTTCCTCCTTTATAAAAGGAAAATGCTAAAACTGCCATTGTGTTTGGTAAATATGCAACTTTTAAATTTTTATGAGGGATCTCAGCTAATAGTTTCCCTTTACTCTCAGAGTGGACATAGACATTTGAAATAATGCTGGAAATGTGTTAAGATTATGATGACTCACAGTCATGGACTAAATGCATCTTGAGTTATGAGATGGCCATGAACCTTTTGGAGGGCCAAGGATGAAATGCTGTTTTATTTTATTAATAATTTTACTTGTTCTTGACAATTTCCTACACATGTATAATTATTTTGATCATATTCACCCTCTATTACCCCTTTCTCCAATGCTGAAACCCTTCTTTCCAACAAGTTCCTCTTCCTATTTTCATGTCTGTTTTATGTAACTAAATAAGTTTAATTTGGGGTTATTATAGGCTTACTAATGAAAGAACATGAACATGAATGAAAAGTTATTAAATGGAACATAGGCAGTTTACCAGTGGCTACACAAGGAAATAACTTCCTCTCCACTATCAACAATTAATTTCCAATTGTACCTCAGGGAGGGATGAGGCATTATGAGCCCCTCCTTGACTTATGATTATCTTACGGTTTCTATTGCTGTGAAGAGACACCATGACCACAGCAACTTTTATAAAGGAAAAACATTCAATTGATGTGGCTTACATTTTCAGTTTAGTCCATTATCATCACGGTGTGACACGGTGGTGTGCAGGCAGATATGGTGTTGAAGAAGTATCAGATAGTCATACATCTTGATAGGCAGGCAACAGGAAGTTATCTGAGATACTGGGTGTGGCTTGAGCATATATGAGACCTCAAAGCCCACCTCCACAGTGATACACTTCCTCCAAAAAGACCACACCTACTCCAAAAGGCCACACCTCCTAATAGTGCAACTCCCTTTGGGGTCCATTTTCTTTCAAACCACCACATTAATGTTGATATGTTCCAATTTGTGAAGGTCATGTGAAGGTAACTATAGCTGCTATGAATCCATCAGTGCAATAGCTGTATCATGTCCAGAAGACAGCATTTCATAGCAGCCCTCTTTATTATTCATTCCTTACAATTTTTTGATCCTCTTCTATGATGTTCTATGAGCCTTGAAGAGGGTGTTATAGGTATTCCACTTATGGCTGAGTACTCTATAGTCACTTAGTTTTGACACTTTGACCAGTTTTGAGCCTCTACATTAACTACTACCCACTATAAAAAAGATGCTTCTCTGACCAATGCTGAGAGTAGCACTAATCTATAGGTATAATCTCATAAGCATTTAGAAAGCAGTTTAGCAACATGTTCATTTAGCAAAACAACAGTGGTAAGTCCTTCTTAGGACCTTTGAACTCCCCAGCCTTGAGCTTTTGATTAGGTTTACAATACATAAATTTTCTCCTGTGGACCAGGCCTAAAGCCCAATCAGAAGGAGTTGGTTACCCCTATAATAGTCATGCCACTGTTGTATTAGTGACACATATTTCCTTACATATTGGTATTGTATATCACGTAGGGTTTACTGCTAGTTAAGACTATTGATGTATTTCGCTCCTTACCAGCCTACATATTACCTTGTAGCACAATGAAAGCTATCCAGGGTAGAGGACGGTTCCTGGTTTTACCATCTAGTTCTTGTATGCACTTAAAAATAATAAAAAAGTCCTATAGTATTTTGAGGGCCTCTGGGGTCTTTCTGACCATCATTAATAGGGAAAAAGCCTACACTTGTAAAGGAGATTTTTGTTTAATAACAGCATCTGGGAGCATCATTATATACCCATAATGTGTGTGTGTTCAAGTTATTTTTGTTTTAGCTATAATTTGAAATCAGCTTACAAAGTAGTGGGCATTATATAGCTTTTTCATACTTCCTTAATTTGGGCCACATCAATCATTAAGAAAATGTCCCACAGGCATGCCCACAGTCCAATCTGGTGGGGCCATTTTCTCAACTGAAGTTTCCTCTTCCCATATTATTTTAATCTGTCAAGTTGACATGCAAACTAACCAGCATACCATTCATGCCTTTTCTTCTGGATATAATGTCTTTTGAGATTTTTTTTTCATTTCTGTGTTTCATGTACTTTGGTTATGATATGTAGTGGTATGTTTTTATGTGGTTAGTCTATTTTGGGTGTGCTGACAGTTCAGATTTATATATTTGTTGTTTTCAATAAATGTGGAATAATTTCATCTATTTATTGTCTGTATTTATCATCTATATCCTTCTTTAGACATTGCCTCTATAACTTGTTCTCTTTCATTTTTGTGACAATACAATACATGTGTATGAAAGCTTGACCTTCTGAGAATAGACTGTGTTAGACATTGTCATTCTTTATGGAGTATTGGGCTTTATCCTGTTAAACAGTAGACTTCTTTCTGAGGACAGTTGCACCCTTGTACTCAAATGTGTTCTTGATTATTGTTCCCATTCTAATGTAATATTTTCTTCTCAGTCATTACCATAGTGTTTATTATAATTGTCTTTGAGCCAGGAGCCTTTGTGACTATTTTCCCCTCTGTTGAATGTGCTTTACTAAGTAATACTGAGTTGTTAAGCAATTTAAGACATACTTGCTGTTAGTCACTTCCCCATCTGCCCACATACTTCTTTTTGTGCTATTTATGTGCCTATGTATTTGAGTATAGATGCTTGCCTAAAAATGTAAAGATTAAGTTTATAATATCTACAGACAGTGGGAAACTTAGAAAATAACAGAACAAAGAATGGAAAATGTAAATTATCTATATTTCCCAACTCTAGATAGAGATAAATGCCACAAACTGTTCAATGTACCTAACTTACACATATTTTTCTATCATAACTGCTCACTTAAAATTTCTTATTAGTATATATTAATTATACATAATGCTTGGTATCATTTTGATATTTCTTGCATGTATATGATGCATTTTGATCATATTTAGCACTCATTTCTCTTTTCCTGCTCCTGATGATCCCCTTTCTCTTCCCAATTAATCCCTTTTCAATTTTCATGTTTTATTTTTGTCAACTTAATGAGTTTCATTAGGATTGCTTATAGGATTTTTTCCTTACTGAGCATCCTGTGTTTCATATGATACACTGTAAAAATAATTCCATTTTTTAAATGTTACATTTATTTCTCTGTTGAGAGTGTGTGCAGAAAGTATAACCACAGTTTTCTCCTCCAGGATGACTGTAGCCTGAGACTGCTCCCCTACAGAGACCCCCTATTGAGATTAGCGAGCTAGCCTCCAAATTCACTCATACATAATAAACTCACACCCTTGTTCGGCTATGTATAATAAATATATTGTGTTTTTGGCGTGCTGGTACATCTCCATCAGAACAAATGCCTCACCTTATCCCAGCTTTTTTGCAAGTGTGTCTATTGTTTCTTCATTTACTATCTCCCTAGTTTGATCATTTCCAAAGCTGGGCAGGTGGTGGCCCTAAATAATCATTTTATTTTGTGTTTCAGATATAATCTTGTTGTTGGAATACTTTTATCCAGTGTACTGACATTGATAATACTCAGATGAAGGAGAAGCCATTGCCCTATGATTTATAAACTCAAATTTAATTTTTAAAATTTATTTGTTTATTTTGTAAAGTTCATTACCTTTCCTCACATATCCTTGATGTCTTCTTGGTTACATAGTCTACTGTGTTCAGCCATGACTGGACAATAAATCTGGATGATGCAGTGTAAGAAGAACTTCTAACCAGTCTTATTAATAAACACGTGGAACAAGAAATAAGGGTGAAAATCTGACAGAGATCAGAGGAATTAGGAGCANGCCACCACTCACCAACGCTGCCTCTACTTCCCAGGATTGAAGCGGAGGAAAGAAAGAACCTTCCGGTCTAACCTGGCTTTTTATACCTGTCCATCTGCTA